>JBBDHG010000446.1:62500-113632 GCA_037951165.1 Lophius americanus
GTGTGTGAGTGAGTGAGTGGTGAGTGTGTGAGTGGGTGAGTGTGTTAGTGGGTGAGTGTGTGGGTGGGTGAATGTGTGAGTGTGTGAGTGGGTGAGTGGGTGAGTGTGTGGGTGGGTGAGTGTGTGAGTGTGTGAGTGTGTGAGTGTGTGAGTGGGTGAGTGTGTGAGTGTGTGAGTGGGTGAGTGTGTGAGCGGGTGAGTGGGTGAGTGTGTGAGTGGGTGAGTGTGTGAGCGGGTGAGTGTGTGGGTGGGTGAGTGTGTGAGTGTCTGAGTGGGTGAGTGTGTGATTGGGTGAGTGTGTGAGTGTGTTAGTGGGTGAGTGGGTGAGTGTCTGAGTGGGTGAGTGTGTAACTGGGTGAGTGTGTGAGTGTGTGAGTGTGTAAGTGGGTGAGTGTGTGTGTGTGTGTGTGTGTGTGTGTGTGTGTGTGTGTGTGTGTGTGTGAGTGTGTAGGTGTGAGTGTGTAAGTGTGTGAGTGTGTAAGTGGGTGAGTGTGTGTGTGTGAGTGTGTGTGTGTGAGTGTGTAGGTGTGCGTGTGAGTGTGTGCGTGACTGTGAGTGTGTAGGTGTGCGTGAGTGTGTGTGTGTGTGTGTGTGTGTGTAGGTGTGTGTGTAGGTGTGTGTGTGTGTAGGTGTGTGTGCGTGTGTGTGTAGGTGTGTGTGTGTAGGTGTGTGTGTGTGTGTGTGTAGGTGTGTGTGTGTGTGTGTGTGTAGGTGTGTGTGTGTAGGTGTGTGTGTGTGAGTGTGTGTGAGTGTGTGTGTGTGTGTGTGTGTGTGTGTGTGTGTGTGTGTGTGTGTGTGTGTGTGTGTGTGTGAGTGTGTGTGAGTGTGTGTGTGTGTGTGTGTGTGTGTGTGTGTGTGTGTGTGTGTGAGTGTGTGTGTGTGTGTGTGTGTGTGTGTGTGTGTGTGTGTGTGTGTGTGTGAGTGTGTCACAGATCCCTCAGGGTTTCTATCTTACACTGTAAAGAAAACTTCTTCTCTGCTGAATCACATTTAAATTAATTCTTATTGTTTTTAACTTTTACGATGAAAAGACTTCATTTAAATGTTTCATCAGTGGAAGTCTCCAATCACCAAAGTTTTCTTTTAAAGTGTGTAATATTAAAAATATGAAATAATGTCGGAATAAAATAGTAACGGTAAATTCATGCAACATTAATAAACAAATATTTTAGATTTCCTGTTTTTGTTTTTTGAAATAGATAGAAGAATTTCCAAGACCAGGATTTCACTGTTTTATGTTTGGATCTAAAGAAACACTGTAAAAACTAAATAAAGACAACCTAAAGAAGTAGAAGAGTTTATTTGTATTTTAGACACACACTCACACACTCACACTCACACCTACACACTCACACACACACACACTCACACACTCACACACTCACACTCACACCTACACACTCACACACACACACACACACACTCACACCTACACACTCACACACACACACACACGCACACCTACACACTCACACACTCTTACAAACACACACAAACACACACACACACACACACATGCTCTTACAAACACACACACACTCTTACAAACACACACAAACACACACAAACACACACTCACACACTCACACTCACACCTACACACTCACACACACACACACTCACACACTCACACACTCACACTCACACCTACACACTCACACACACACACACACACTCACACCTACACACTCACACACACACACACACGCACACCTACACACTCACACACTCTTACAAACACACACAAACACACACACACACACACACATGCTCTTACAAACACACACACACTCTTACAAACACACACAAACAAACACAAACACACACACACACACATGCTCTTACAAACACACACACACATACACACACGCTCTTACAAACAAACACACACACATACATACACACACTCACATGCTTTTACAAACACACACACACACACACACACACATACACACACTCACATGCTTTTACAAACACACACACACTCACACACACACACACACACACACACATACACACACTCACATGCTTTTACAAACACACACACACACATACACACACACACACACACACACACACAGGCACTAGAACCACATCATTATGTCACAGAGGCACTGAGTGTGTGATCACATGATCACTGGCCCTGTTTGACCCAAGTATACAACCGGTTCAGTTGGGTCAGCGGTTGAGAACAAAGTTGATACCGTTGATGAGGATGAAGCCCAAACCGGCAGGACGGGCCCTGATCCCGGCCGACAACATCCGAGACAAAGTTGGCGGGACAGAACAAATGTCGCTGGAGGACACTGGGTCAGTCCCTCTGACTTGAAAGGCGGTCAGTCATGTCAGGAAACCAGGTTCGGGCGACCTCATCTTCTTCATCTCAGTTCTTCACGCTACACAGAACTCTCCTCAGGGAGTCCAAACACTCGCCAGAATCAGAGCGGAACATTTCAGCACCCCTCCAAACGCTCCCATCACCCTCCCTGAGCTTCCTCTCCTCCACCCCACCTTCTTCTTCCTCACGCCGACCCCACAGCTGTCACTCTGTCAGTCCGCCCCGTCTACCCATCATCCATCCATCCACCATCCATCATCCATCCATCCATCCACCCACCATCATCCATCCATCATCATCCACCATCCATCCATCTATCCATCATCCATCCATCCACCATCATCCATCCATCATCCATCTATCATCATCATCCATCCATCATCCATCCACCATCATCCATCCAACATCCATCCATCATCCATCCATCCATCCATCCAACCATCCATCATCCATCCACCATCATCCGTCCATCCATCATCCATCCATCCATCCATCATCCATCCATCCATCATCCATCCATCCATCCATCATCCATCCAACCATCCATCATCCATCCAACCATCCATCATCCATTCACCATCATCCATCCATCCATCATCCATCCACCATCCATCATCCATCCACCATCATCCATCCATCCATCATCCATCCAACCATCCATCATCCATCCACCATCATCCATCCATCATCCATCTATCATCATCATCCATTCATCATCCATCCACCATCATCCATCCAACATCCATCATCCATCCACCCATCATCCACCATCTATCCACTATCCATCCATCATCCACACATCCATCCATCATCCATCCACCATCATCCATCCACCCATCATCCATCCATCATCCACCCATCATCCATCCATCATCCACCATCATCTATCCATCCATCATCCATCCACCCATTCATCATCCACCCATCATCCATCATCCAACATCCATCCATCATCCACCCACCATCATCCATCCATTATCCTCCATCCACCATCATCCACCATCCATCCATCTATCCAACATCCATCCACCATCATCCTTCCATCATCCATCTATCCAACCATCTATCATCCATCCATCCAACATCCATATATCCAACATCCATCCATCAGCCATCCTTCTACCATCCATCCATCATCCATCCATCATCCATCCACCATTATCCATCATCCATCATCCATCATCCACCACCATCCATCCACCACCATCCATCCAACATCCATCCACCATCCATCCATCAAACATCCATCCATCCATCATCCATTCATCATCCATCCCTCAATCCGTGCCCCCGATTACATCTCTCCTCCTCATCCTCTTCCTCCTCTCAGACCAGTGAGGAAGCAGCTTACTGGAGCTTAGGCCTCACCACCTCCTTAATCCTGTCCGATGACTCTGTGGCCATCATTAACCCTCGCATAATCATGCACACGTGCACGCTCCTACACGTGCACGCTCCTAAACATGCACGCTCCTACGCGTGCACGCCCGCAGGCCATCGCCCTGATGGCTCCTGGGTAAAGACCTGCGTAGCTTTGACAATAATCTTCAGCTGAAAGCTTTGATGTCACAGTTTTCTCAGCGTGGAAAACGACACAAACACAGACCGGCCATAACATTAAAACCACCTGCCTCATGTTGTGTAGGTTCCCTTTTCTTTCATTCCACTGGAACAAACTATTCTGTTGTTCCGTACCGTAACGTATTCCACATTCCACTTGTAGTTGTTGTTCTTCACTAGAGGAATGTAAAAGAAACAAACAGAAAGATAAAGTTGTGTTCTAACCTTCACACCAGTGAGATGAGATGCACAAGAATCTCGCTGCACATTTGTGGAATGACAAGTAAAGTTTTCTATTCCCCTTTCTTCTGCTCATTTCCATATGAGGCGACGGCGGCTGAAGTTGTAGGGCGGTCGTCCGCTTCTCTGAAGGTCGGTAATTAAACACCCCGTAACTCCTTTTCCACATGTCCTAGTGACCTTGAGCGAGATACCGAACCTCAAGTTGCTCCAAATGGCTGATCCACAGGTGAATGAATGATGGCGTGAACGGATGAACTCTCCTGATGAGCAGGCGGCGACTTCATAACAACCTCTGACATCACCGTGTGAGTGATTGTGTGAATGGCGGCGGGTTCGACACCAGAGCTAACGGGCGTGTGCTGAGCGGCGAGCAGGAATCACCTTCTGCGTGCGTGAAGGGCGCCACTAAACTGGGCAACATGTCTCAGTTGTCTCTTCCTGTGGGGTTTATCCGCTCCTGTCGGCGGGTTCAGAGGCGGGGCTCCCTACAGCGTCTGCCTGTCAATGAGGAAGACTCCCTCAGGGGTCACTTACAGAGACGGGTTAGTCAGGAGAAATACGGCCGACATCGTCTCCTGTGGGAGGAGTCATGGCGGACGACGGCGCTACCGCCGTCCTTGTCGCCGGACGTCCGTTCAGTGTTCCCAATAACGGGAATCAGTTTGCGCCGCACGTCCAACATCGAAGCTACTTTGTCTGCAGCCACGGATTGTTGAAGTGTGGGCGAGATTCTTCTGACGACACGCCTCACTTGTCCTTACTCCTATAAAAAGGGATCCAAACAAAAGGAAAAGTATCTAGGAACCTAAAAGTATTCAGTAGAAGAAAGAAATCTTCAGGAGCCAGAAGACGATCGCTGTCAGGGAACAATCTTAAATGTCTGCCTTACCTTTTCTTTCCCTTCTGTACCGTCTGCCTTAGTTTGTCCTTTTTGGAACTATGTACATTAAGAATCTTCCTGCTTCTTCAGGCTCCGAGTCTGTATCTTTGTCTGGATCTCCACCCCCCCACAACGGTACGATCTCTGCGTTCTTGTATTTTCTACTTTCATCATGCTTCTTCACGGCTTCTCTTTTTGAAGTTTCCCACCGTCTCCGACTTCGTGAACCCATTCCTGTCTGATCCAATCAAAACCGGTTTCTCCTTTCAGCCCATCAGCAATAGAACATCAAACTTTAACTCTGCTCTCTCTCTCTCTCTCTCTCTCTCTCTCTCTGACCATCTCCAACTAAACCCTCCCAACGGAAGTTCTCCCTCCTTATAGTCATCCCACCACCAGTGCAGAGCCAAAGACTTCTTCCTGGTCACCATAAATATAATCCTACCTCCTTTCTCTCCTCGTTCATTCTCCTAGTTTGGCGTGAAGGCAGCATCATAGCTGACCCGGATGAGTCTGAATGGTCCAACCACCTTTGGATGATGGTGTTTTATGTGTCGGCCATCTTTATCTTCAGGTGTGATGTGGAGGAGGAGGCGTGACTTATCTGTCACACGCCACATAAATACACATCCTCCTCGCCATCCTCCTCGCCATCCTCCTCGCCATCGGTGGCTGTGCACAAGTGATGTAAGCCAGCACTCAAACCCCTCGGTGCGGCGCATCAGCTGTTTCTGCTGCGGTGGGAGAATCCCCCAGTGCTAGAAATGATCGTGCCTCAGCTGCAGATCCGATGAGGAGGAGGAAGAGGAGGAGGAGAGTCAATTACTGTACATTTCAGGCGTCCAAGTCGTTAAACGCACCAATGAAGGAACTCATGTGGTAGAGTCCTCACTGGGAGTGATGGGAAATGAATGGGTTCCAATGATTCTTCTACGGATCGGGTCTGAATGGACTCTAGCACAACCAAGACCAGTCATTAATCTGTGAGGTCATCAATCTGTGAGGTCATCAATCTGTGAGGTCATCAATCTGTGAGGTCATCAGCCTGTGAGGTCATCAATCTGTGAGGTCATCAATCTGTGAGGTCATCAATCTGTGTGGTCATTAATCTGTGAGGTCATCAATCTGTGAGGTCATCAATCTGTGAGGTCATCAATCTGTGTGGTCATTAATCTGTGAGGTCATCAATCTGTGAGGTCATCAATCTGTGAGGTCATCAGTCTGTGAGGTCATCTGTCTGTGAGGTCATCAGTCTGTGAGGTCATCAGTCTGTGAGGTCATCAGTCTGTGAGGTCATCAATCCGTGAGGTCATCAGTCTGTGAGGTCATCAATCCGTGAGGTCATCAGTCTGTGAGGTCAGTGATCATGCAGCGAGACAAAGATGTGAAGCAGAAGAGGAAATCCACTTCTGGACCAGAACCTCATTGAGACGCTGAGGAGAACCTGAACTATTTGCAGGTGTTGGTTCTGCATATCGATGCTCTTCTCTCAGGGTGGACGTAGGATGAAGGCGTGGAACCACACTCTTCATCATGCACACATCCTGTTTGGAACGCAAACCTCCTACATCCGTCCTTCATCTGTCGTCCAACATCATAAAACCCCCGTTTGTCCCCGGACCACCTGTTTCCCTCCAGACCACCAGACCCTTGATGCCAAGAGAAAAGAAGCCCACAGCGGGGATTATTCTCTCCGGTGCCGTGGAGTCGGCGTGAAGCGGTCCTGTTGGACCCATTAGCCTCATCAGTCAGAACCTCCTGCGTACGCCACCACCCAACTCTCAGTCAATACGGCCGATTGGAGGTCAAAGGGGGCACAGAGGCGGGGTTACGGGGAGCATGGGAAAGAAGATAAACGGGAATATGGCTGAGGAAGACGAGGAGGAAAAGTGATTATTACAGGGCTGATTGATTCACACACTGGTGGACAAAGACATGCCTCCTTTCTTCTTCGTCTGTCCTCGTCGCCTCCTTCTCAGCTGCTGTCTCCACAGATCCCAGACCCCCCCCCCCCCCCCCCCTCCCCGTTGTGTTGGAACTGTACAACCGACCTTTCTCAAAATCAATCCAGTTCTTTCTCACACTAAAGTGCATGTGTGTACAACATTTGAAAAAGTTCCATGAAACATTTTTGGAGTTATGTCCGAGAAACCGAGTGTTTCATAAAGTTTGCTCCCTCTGGTGAATAAAATATGAACTGCTAGAGTCAGATATAATATTTATAAACAGGATAAATCTCCTCTAGTCCATTCATCGGCAGATTTGGACTAAATCAGACGTAACATGGAAAAATTATGGCTATTCAGGAGATAACGCGCCCTCTAGTGTCAGAAATACAACTGATGTTTCCCAAAATCACTCCAGTTCTTCCTCACGGTGAGGTCTATGTGGCGATAAAGTTTTAAAGTGATCCATGAAACAGTTTTTGAGTTATCGCCTCAACATGAAGGATCTTCGGCGGAGGTTATGATGATTCCATAATATCCCTGATGTTTCAGGGATATGATTTAAATATTTAAAAATAAAAGACAAAAAATTGACCAAATCAATCTTTAAACGGCTTTTTATGGTCATTTATTCCCACATTTGAAGATAAATCATCACGACAGTCTTCTTTGTTCACTCATTTCTTAACTCAGGGAGAAAGTTTCCCTTGAATTATAACATTTATGAAACTTTCTTTTATTCTGATGGATTTCTACAAGATTAAAATGAATGAATAAAACGTTTAAAGTTTTACGTCAGACTCGTCAAAGAATGTTGTCAGAGCTGCTTTAACGTGACAAATGACATCAAAGCATTAGAAAAGTTCCCGTCAGAAGGCAGAAATCAAGAATGGAACTTTCGGAGGATTTTTTTTTTTCAGTTTTGCCTAAAAGACAGAAATATTCAAATGTTTTTTGGAGTTTGTGTTGGAAAGATGAAAATATTCCACCGCAATAAAAAATAAAGGATATAATTGGCCATAAATGATTTCCACATTTAAAGGCAAATTCTTTTAAAAACTGTTTTTTTCTGTCGTTTTTAAGATGTTTTGTTGCTTGAATTAATAAAGAGATATATAAAAAAAATTTAATGAAATAGCCTGTTATAACATTGTTATAAACGTATAATAGTGATATATATAGTTTTTACTTATTGCATAAGAAACTTTATTCATATTTGTTATAAACGTTTATCAAAAATTAACTCAGACTACGTCGTTTGAATTATGTCAGCTGTATTTGAAAATGATGTTTTAAGGAAATAAACAACATAATTTGTGTCTGAATGGAGAGTAAATTGTTTATATACGTACACATATTGTTTATTTGTGTCCACTTTTATTTAAATCAGATTTCCATCCCCAAATATTCGCATTTTTACGATTTAAAATAAAAACATTAAACACCGACTAATCTAACATTTACACGCCATCTATGCTGCTATGAAGGCAACATGGAATAAAACAAGTTCAAAGTAAAAACCTTTTGAGGTCTTTGGTCGTAATCAAACCAATAATAATAATAATAATAATAATAATAATAATAATAATAATAATAATAATGATAATAATGATAATAATAATGATAATAATGATAATAATGATAATGATAATAAACAAAGCCGGGAGACTTTTCTTACCTTCAGCTTTCAAACCGATGATTTTGTCTTCTGGTCCGTCAGGATGAGAGTCAGCAGCTCGTCTCTGCATCCAGCATCCTCTCCTCTCCTCTCCTCTCCTCTCCTCCTCACTGTAAGCCTCCTCAGCAGCGCTCACTCTAGTAAAGGCTCCTCCCTCCTCCCCCTCCTCCTCCTCTCTCTCTCTCTCTCTCTCTCTCACTCCTTAACCAAACCCGTCCACTCTCATCTCATCAGCAGGAGACCAAACGGAGACGCCGCTCTCGCTGGAAGACCTGAACTATAAGATGACAGCTTTGGTGTCATTTGCTTTGATGTCCTCCTCTCATCCTGTGGAGAAACATTTTCTCAAATACCAGCATTTTAGAAGTTCTTTACTTGATTATTTATGGATTTGCCGCCGCGATAACTCAGAAATTTCCAATTTTAGACCCACATAGACCTCAGTGTGAGGAAGTACTGGATTGATTTGGGGATATATTGGTTGTATATTTCCAAACACTAGGGGGAGCTTTATCTCTAAATGTTTTCAGCCGATAATGTTTTAAACGTTGGTTAAATAAACCCGTTTATTCCTGCTTTGGTGCGGATGAACCGACAGGAGGAAATCTTTCTATTATTCATTTGTGTTTTTTACTCTGGTAGTTCATATTTTACTCACCGGGGGGAGCTTTTTCACAAAGACCATGTTGCAGACATAAGTTTTTAACTGTTGGCTCCATTTAGTACAAATGTTATGAATATTAATCGACTCGGGGAGATTTGTCTCGTATACATCGTATCAGTTTATATAAAAAAACAACAACAACATTTCTAGGAATCGAATTCCTGAATTTAATCTGAGGAGTTCAAGCAGGGATTGTTTGTACAACGCAGGGGATTGGGCTCTTTTTGGGGATGTGCACTTCCTGTGTTCTGGTGTCTCTTACAGTCTTTGTCAGCTTCATTTGATTGACAGTTTGGTGACAGATTGTTACTGACAGTTTTCAGATCATCCTTCCCTTTTAATTCCTGCAGGTTTTCTAAACTTGTCCCTTCTTGTGTTTGTGGCGTCTACGAATGAACTTTGAGATTGATTTCCTGCAGGCTTGGAGGAGCTTCCTGTTGTTCCAGTTGTTCTTGAAACCTCCTCCATCCCACCTGACATCTTGTTGGCCCCTCCCACAATTCTTCATCAAACCAAAATATATATATAGACTTATACATATATATATATATATAAATATGCGTATATATAAGCAATGAATCTTGTGTGTATATATATATATATATTTATATATATATATATAAATATATATATACACATTTATATTTATATGTGTATTTATACATATATAGACATATGTATATATATATGTGTGTATATATATATATAAATATGTTCAGAACCAGAGGCTCAGACTTTGGTTCTGAACCAAAGTCTGATCTGTAGTTGTTTTACAGCAGAATCCTGCGGCTCTGATCCTCGGAGGATCTCGTGTCGGAGCGCCATATGGGAATACTTTCTCCTGGATCTATTTCTGTCCTCCACCCGCCTGCAGCCAAACAGCTGCACTTATTATGTGCAACACAATACAGATCCAATAGTCCCGCTGCAATTAGCCACGACCAGCATTATGTAATCCTGTTCTTCAGCAAACAACCAGGAGTTCACCTGGAGCCTTTTCACCCAGCAGAAAGACTGACGCTGGTGCCCATGTGGGAGGAGCCTCTGACATGGGAGGAGCCTCTGACATGTGAGGAGCGTCTCCGTGTCAGAGGCTCCTCTGGAGACTCTGGGATTTATGGAGCGTCCCAGAGGACCAGTTCCGGCCTCCTCCAGGTTCTGCTAACATGAAAACTACTGACCCCCACAGACGTGAGTGGACCGGCCCGGCCCGCTGCTGCCCTCCTGTGGCGGCTTCACGCCACTGAGCTGCTGCACCTCACAGTCACCCAGACTGGAGATCAATAAAACCAGATCATACAACCAAATATCATGAGATTTTTCTTAAACTGTAAAGAGGTTCTATTCAAAAAGGTATTTTAGGCATGAATAACTATTTTATGTCTGTCCTTAATGTTATTAAAACATTTGTCACTCGTCTGTTTGTTTGTTTGTTTGTGAGCAGGATTATGGGAAAACTACCGGACGGATTTGCATATTTTACTCAGAAACAGTTTTTGGTTTATCCTAGAGACGATGACATTTTGGTGACGTTACTTGTTTCACGGTATTTAAAATAAAAAACTAATAAGCTGTTTGTAGTGATGTCACAATGTCGCCTGTCGTTGCTTTTGATTGTTTGATTCTTCTCTTGGGGTAGCGCTGTGGGCTGAACAGAGATGCTGAAGTGGAACCCGGACCGTTTCACTGTGTGAACCTTGACTGTTTTGAAGTTCCTACAAGTAGGAAAAAGAAGGGAAAGTCTTCCTGCTGTCAGACGAAGCATAAATAATGGAAGAATGATATAAAGAAATAAAATAGAAATCAGTTCCTTCATCTTGCTGAACATCTTCATCGTTTCACCTGGCCTCCTGATCAGGATAAACTAATCCTGATCTCAGACGGGTGCTTAAAGGGCTCCAGAGGAGCTTTAACGCAATCAAGACAAATAACAAAGAGAACCCCCGACCCCGGCCCCCAGCCCCAGCCTAATCCAGTTAGCCAACAAACAGGAAGGAAGCTTTAGCATAGAGTTAAAGGAGATCATAAGGTGCGGTTCACCCGTTTAACCAGATTTGCCTTTTTGGGTCCAAATCAATTCAGCTGCTTTAATCTCATCGGGCCCTGTTCACCGGACACCTGGTACCGACATCAGTCCTGAGGGACATCAGTCCTGAGGGATCGGGTGGGCCCGCCTACTCAACTGACTAATGGATGCAGCCTATGCCATTTACGGTAAACCCAATTAGTAGGCGTAAGGAGAAACCAACAAGACCCACAGTTCTGGAGATGCAACCGGGTTCTGTTGACATCTCCATTCAGACCTTGCTCAGATCCTCACCACCCTTTTTTTTTTCCTGCTTACATCACATCTGGAAAACATTTTCATATATACATTTATATACATATACACAAAAGGTTTATCCTGATTTTTAACTTTACCTCATTTCATATCTAGAATCTTCTCTGTGGATTTATCTGTTTTCATTTTTCTGTGTAATACCTGTCTGCCCTGTGTGTGTGTGTGTGTGTGTGTGTGTGCATAAAATATATGAATATTTCTCACGTCTCCTCTCTCTCTCTCTTCTCTTCTCCACCTCCAGAACTCTAAATCAACCTTCTCCGCCTCCACTAGTACAATCGTAAAATCAACCCTTTGAGTCTCGTCACTCAGCCGTCGGCTGTCAGTGGTCATAAAGTTCTGGCTGATTGGGTTTTGTTTTGGACAGCGACATGGGGTGATGAGGTTGCAGACAAACGGAGGCGACAGTCTTGTTCTGGCAGGAGTCTGCCATTTATTGTTAGGGAGGAAGTTAACACGGTTAACTGCATTGAAGGTCGTACAAGAAAACCTCTGAAGCCTCCCTGTGCAGGAATATACAGACAGTATATCTTATTGGCAAGTAGATATGTTTTTAGTAAGTACATTCTCCTCTACTATTGTACTCACGTACAATATACATGTTAAAAAATACTTTGAGAGTTTGTTTGCATTGCGTTCAGCGGTTTTCCGTTTTGTAGTTGTTTTCAGTTGTGGTCTGGATGAAGGGATTCACATTGGAGCGTTAGGGGTCTGTGAATGTCGGTGGGAGTGAAGAGCACGGTCGTTTCACACTCAGGCGTACGCGTAGAAGGATAGAAGGCACGTCCGTGCGTCTACATGATTCACGGACAACACTTGTGTCATCTGGGAGGGAAAAAATCAAATAAAAATAAATGTGCATAAAGACATTCCAGAAGATCTCTGCGCTCCGAGGGCGGAGGAGAAGAGTCGTAGTCTCTGGGAGGGAGCAGCCGGCTGTTGGCAGAGGAAGTCAGAAACACGGAGTTCTTCTACTGGATCCCGGATCGGTTCTCGTTGAAGAGGCGAGTTCTGAAGGCGATGTGATGGTACTTTCAGGCGACACGTTTGAAACGAGTCCTGTGGATTCCCAAAGACTGGAGCTCCAGAAATACTGCAGCCGATAGTGAGGATGCAGTTAAAGGAACAGTTCAATAAGAGGAGGAACAAAAAGAGAATCCAATCTCACCTCTGTATGCTAAAGCTAAAGCTTGCAGGTTAACGGCTTAGCATAGCAAACAGAATCGAGGTAACGAGAAACGGCTAGCTTGAAAGACTTATTTGCTTTCTTGCTGAGAGTTGTGTGAGAAGACTGATTCCACTCTCTCAGTTGTATGCTAAAAGCTAGACGATCATTAGCTTAGCTTAGCATATGGACCAGAAACGAGGTGTAAAAAGTTAGCTTGGCTCTGCCGGAGAAATTTACTTATTTTCTCTCTTCCATACGGTATGTTAGAAGACTGATTCCACTCTTACATCTGTATGCTCAATGTGAAGCTACAGCTAACAGAAGATTAGCTTAGCATGAAAACCACAAGCAAAAACAGCTTCTTTTAGCTCCGTCCAAATGCACTTATTTTCTTTCTCTTAGTTAAGTGAGAAAACTGATTACATTCTCATGTCTGTAGCATAAATATAAGGCTAGAGCTAGCAGTCGGTTAGCTTTGCTTAGCATACCGATCAGGGATAATGTGAAAACATTTGCTTTGCTGAAATAAAAAAATAAAAGTCGACCAACACTTGATTCATTTTTATAATTCTGAGTCTGTGCAGGTTAAAAAAGCTAGCTAGAGCTAGGCTAACTGTTTCAACAGGTTTCCAGTCTTTATGTTAAATAGCTTCTGTTAACATTTAATTACAAGATACTTGAAATGAGTATTCTCAGACTACAACGAGACAAACCACCGGAGTCTCTGCGATGCTCTGGTAGATATGATTAGCATAAAGACTGGAAACAAAGGGAACCGACACGATTGGCTCAGCCTGAATCTTTCGACTACAACTTTAATGATCCGTTTTTACACTGTCGGTTCTGAACGATTCAAACGGGTAACGGGCTTGTGGACGTTTTAAGCAGAGAAAAAGACATTAGCGCCGCAACGCACAGCAACTAACACGTTGGATAGCGTTCCAAGTAAAAAGTCACGGTTCTTTCTCCAACCAGCACCTTCAATCCATCCTTCCATCATTTCCATTCTCCAACTTACTCTTCAATTTGAAGAACGTTTCACTTGATCTTCTTCTCCTCTCAGTTAGCTGCTAAATGTGACCAGCGGCTTCTTCAATCTCTTGCACACATGAATCTTTCCACTACCTCTTCTTCAGACTTTAAGGCGGAACGACACAAGTCCCGATTACGTATTCATAACTTTCACAAGGAGCAACGAGGCGCGATAAAAGTCCAGCCGTCTGGCCTTAAACCGTCAAAGTAGCCCGTCTGTCAGCGCGCTAGAGTCAGGCTAGTCGTCCACGTCTTACCGTTTCCAATCCTAAA
This sequence comes from Lophius americanus, assembly GCA_037951165.1. Taxonomy (NCBI): domain Eukaryota; kingdom Metazoa; phylum Chordata; class Actinopteri; order Lophiiformes; family Lophiidae; genus Lophius; species Lophius americanus. The sequence continues at coordinate 76,624 of JBBDHG010000446.1, forward strand.
GCTAAACTCCTTTTGGTCGTAACTTCAAATTGTGCATTAGAGTGGGCTCAATCTTTCTGAAACATGCAGAATCCAATAAATACAAAAACACGGTTTTGTTTGGAGTGCGTGTTTGTGCAGTGCGGAGCCAAAACGGCAGCTTCCTTTGGTTCCCGTTCATTATGCTAAGCGGCTATCAATGGCTACAGGCTTAGCTTAGCATGCTATCCTCAAACTCTTAGCGTGAAAATGAATCAGCAAACTTGACGGAAAGGCAAACATCTTCCTCGGACACCGGTCGGACATGTGACTCTTGAAGTTAAGTACAGGCGGTGCTCAAAGTGGGCAACGGCTCACAAAAGGCATTTAGTCTTCAAAACAAAAGAAAAAGAAAAAGTAATATGCACTTTAAAGAAAAACAAAACAACCCAGAACAAAGTTTAATGGCGGCGGCGATGTCTGCAACTGAGATGGACAAACTCTCACCCTGAAATCTCAACTTTGAGCAAAGAAGTGCAGGCATGAAGCGTGGGCGGAGCTTCCACCCAGAATCTCCTCCCTAAAGCCCGGATTGGACGATTCATAATCCAGCAGGTGAATGGAGGCTCGTCTCTAACGGCGCCGCCGCCGAGTAGCGGAGCAGCGGTAGAGGGCGCCGAGCTCAGGAATGGTTAGCTGACAGTAGGGGGCGCCGTGAGAGTAGAAGTTAAATCACACTCGGACCAGCCCCGGGTTTAAGTTTGTCCAGGAGGTGGTTCTGACACCCACAACAAAAAGAAGAAGGATTCCCTGTTTCGTGGAGTCGACGGTGAGTATGGTGTCACACAACAGCGGCGATAGTTCTTCAAACTGGGCACAACACAGTGGAAAACAGTAACGACTGCAGGTTGAGTCCACGCGTAAGGTCTCGCCTCGCGTCGCCGCCAAGGGCGCCGGCGGAGACTTCTAATTGGCTGTGAAATGTGGATAATTTTGGCACAGGCCTCGCTTCCATCTAAATCTACGTAATCTTCCTTTAGTGGATAAAATAAAAAAAGGAAACAAAAGGAAAAATAGAAGATGAGCTGGTTCGTCCCTCGGAGGAGACGCTCGCGGTGTGCAGCCCTTTTGTCAGGAGGGCGTGGCTTAGGACGCCGGGCTTCTCAGAGGCTCCTCTGATGGTCACAGTGTTTTACAACTGGAGGGCCGAGGTTCACGTGAAGGTGAGCGAGATCAGGAGGACCCTGCTGTCTGCTCTCTCTCACGGTGCTGTGTGTGTGTGTGTGTGTGTGTGTGTGTGTGTGTGTGTGTGTGTGTGTGTGTTCATTGTTCCATGTCATTACGGTCAAGTCTCAGGCGTCAAGGTGTGGCTGGCGAATAAACTGACAGGCATGAGGATCCTGGAGGAGACGCAGAGAGAAGGTCATTAGAAGGGCGATATATGAGTATTAATATTACAGTGAAAACAAACAGATTAATTTGTTTTAATGACCTTCTATTGTTAATCCTGGATATCGTAAAGTCAAAAAACTTCCTCCATGCTTTTCTACTCGTCTTAATCTTCATCCACAAACACAACAGTTCCATCGTTTCAGCTTAGACGGGACAAAATTGTCCCTTAATGAACACAAAGGCTCATTTTTACAGTGAGACACTTGAGAAGAAAACATTATTATAATAATATAATCGTACATTAACTGTTTCACGTGATAAATAAAGGAAAGATTATTATTATCACTATTAGATTGTATACTGAATATATATATATATATATATATATATATATATATATATATATTTACGTATATACGTGTATATACGTAAATATACACATGTGTATATAAATAGTACATACACGAGTCTATGTTCATATGTCTTTAATATTTCGTAAGCGTGTCTGTGTTTCTTGCATATTTTCCATTTCACCCTACTTTCATAACTTCCTGTTATAAATGTCGGAGCAGCTGTAACGCCTGAATTTCCCCGTGGGAATTAATAAACTTCTATTCTGAGTGTGAGAAAAATGAAGGTCTGACAGATTGTGTCCAAAATAAGCAGCACAACTCCTGAGAAGATAAAGGCAGAGATTTCTTTAAACTTCTGGCACAATAAGACGAAACATGTTGATGTTTCCTTCTGTTAGAACCCGAGATGACACCGCCGTCACACAGACCCCGCCCCTTTTTGCCTTACTAGGAACATGTTGTCTCCTAACGGTGGTTCTACCAACTGTGGTCATATTTCCATCATGTAATTATGGAAAGGTTGAGTATTTTTGGAGCAACTTTGTCATTTCAACCTCAGGTCTTCTAATGTTGTGTTAAGAATTCACAGGGTAAACAAAGTCTTCCTCACAACACCTGAAGATCATCATCATTCAGTCCATGTGGTTAAGCGTTCATGAGGTTGTTTTTACATTTCCGACTCATTCACCATTGTTTGGCACAAATTTAAAAATATCATCAATCCTAGAATAAAACCCTGAAAATGAGTTACTTAATATAATGTCATTTAAAATAAATATTTATGTAGGTATGGAAACGTCTACAGAAAACTTTGATTCAGGTTTCACGCCAAATACTACGTTTTTACAGGATGAACGAGCGTCCGGCTCCCGGCGGCGCCGGTATGGACCCAGTAATTCAGGTGGAGACTAGTAGTTTGTTTATGAGAGGGATATTGGGTGCATGCACAGCCGGGGGAGGGACTTATTGACCCGAGGTGAAGGGAGATTGAAGGAGCAGCGTGGTGCAGAAACTCCGTCTTTAACGTTGAAGTTTGAAAATATGTTTTCCTTCAAGGACGAGCCGATGGCGAGGACGGCGGCTGCACTCCTACAGTATTCTTTTTCTGTTTGTGCTGATGGTTATTTAGTTTACCTGGAGCTGAAAGAGCACTGGGGTCAAAGGTGAATCTCATCTGTAGCTCTTCTGCTGCTGCATGAGGCCCACGTTCTCATACACTCTGGAGCTGTCCTCCCTCATCCTACCGACACACACACACACACACACACACGCGCACACACACAAACACACACACACAAACACAGACTTTCAGGACGCGACCTCCATTGTGACGATGCAAAGAGAGATTCAAATGCAAAGAGGTACAACCTATAACCTACTCTGTGCAGGTGGGAGTAGGGATAGGGGTGCAGGGAGGCAGAGGACTCTGCTCTCCTCCGGTCAGGTCGGACAACGAGTACTTGATGTTGGTGTACTCGCGACCTTTAATCTTACTTTTCTGTGGAGGAGAAAACGGATGGCGGTCAGAGACGAGAGCAGAGCTGGGTAAAGGTGTGTGTGTGTGGGTGGGGGGGGCTGAATCTGTTTCTGCTGCTCACCTGCTCCTCCTCAATGCGCCTCTGCAACGTTTCTATGTAGTGCTGCACCGCCATGTAGATGAACCGGTACTGAGCCTCGGTCTGCACCATCCCAGAGCGCTGAGAGCGGACCATCTGGATGGTCTTTGGCACGTCGATGTCACAATCCACCCCTGCAGCAGAGACACAACGACTTACACCGATGCATCCTTAGACCCGGTACCGCAAGTCTGTGAGGGAAACCGGTACCTCACAGATTGTGACGGATGGGTTCAGTAATAAACTAGTCAGCTAATGATTATCACTTACAAACTGAAATAAATGAACATTTAAGAACTAAATATCTTATTTCAACATGGATAAAAACAAATAAATGTATGTTTACATATCTAAATAAATCTCCATTTGTGAATGATTGAACGCTCAAAATAAATATCTTGCACTTAATTCTATAATATAATAAATAAATAACTATAATACATAATAATTAAATAATAAATAAATAAATTATTATTAATGGTCGCACATCAATGCTAATTCTGTTAGCGTGTGTATGGCAATTCCAATTATATGTTAGCATTCAGCTAACAGACCGAGCGCTAATTATTGTTGCACATTGTTGTGAGAACATTGTAAAATCTTTGGTTTTTGATATAAAACCTTGAGTTGTACAAAAATTTATTATTGTACGCTGTTAAAAAAAAAGAAGATAATGATGTCGATGATTAAGTTATATAAAGTCATTAAAACTAAACACAATTTCAAACTGAAGGAGTCTCATAACTCTTCAGATGATACGAGAGCTGGGATAGAGGGGTAAGCTGATCTGTGATCCGTTGGTTGTAATGTGAAACCTCACCACTAGGTGGCACTACCTGCTACACACTGGACCTTTAAATCCTGCTGCAGCTTCATTTATAGCTTGAGGTCGTGCTTCTTCTTAAAGACACACACGTCCACAAAATGCCTGAGTATCAATTTAAATAGTTGCGTCGAGGATTCTGGGAAGTCAGGAAGGAGTGAGTTCCCAGAATCCTGCTGGTTTCCACGTTTTCTCCTCAGCATTACAAATAAACCCTTTGTGGAAATGACTGTTTTTTGTAGTGACGTACCTTTTTCTCTGATCACATCGATCAGGATGTCGATGACGATGAAAGTTCCCGTCCGTCCGATCCCAGCGCTGAGACCGAGAGAAGAGAAAGTCTGATGATGTCCGTCACAGAGGATTGGAGGCTCATTTCTTACGGTGTTTGAGGCGTGTGTCGGTACCTGCAGTGAACCGCTATGGGCCCAGCGTCCGGAATGCTCTCCTGTTTCAGGTTGACCTCCTCTAAGAAATCGAGCACGCCGCCGGGGTCCGTGGGGACCCCGTGGTCCGGCCAGGCTCTGAAGTGGTACTGCCAGACCGTGCGTTCTGTGTTACCCTACGAAACACCAGCCACAAACAAGGAGCAGCATTTAGAACTAATTCATGGCAGCAGCAGCATATAAGCGTAAACGTGAACATCGGAGGACCACTGGTGCCGCCTGGTGTGGGTTCTGTCTATAGACTGGATTCTATCTTCCACCACAGGTAGAGAACAGATGTGGACCTCACCTGTTTGGAATGACGTTTCACAGAAAACCATGAAATGGCTTCCAAAAATTAAAATATTTAGATGTTTGTATGAGAATAAAGTCTGAGAGGACCCGATCTTCCTACGCACACACACACACTCACACACACTCACACACACTCACGTACGTACCTGCCCAACTTTGGACAGCTTGAGTTCTCGGAGGATGTAGTCGTGTGCAGCCGTCTCTCTGACGTTGCGAACGCGCATGGCGCCGTATTCTTTCAGCGCCGACATGTCGGGCCAGTACTTCACACACTTACTCTGTTGAGAGAGAGAAAAAATGATCATGTCGTCGGAACCGGGCATGGACCCCTGATCCGAGACGAAACCCCCTCACAGAACGCGTGACAAACACACGGAGCCTCACAGAGGTCAGAGGTCACAGAGTAGAGGCCGGACTGAAGGTAAGATGAGTGTGTCATTACTCCGCCCTGCTCACCTTTCCTCTCTCCACCTCTTTGGTGGTCATCACAATGACTCGAGAGTTCTCCTGGAACACCATCCTCCAGAAGTCACTGATGGTGTTCTGAAGGCAGCCCTGAGTAGCGATGTAGCTCTTTTTCAGCTTGGTGCTGTTGGACTTAGGGTCCAGCTCAGGCTGCAGAGACAGTCGGGACACGGGGTCAAACGGAAAACCCGGAGCGGCTCTCGTCTCGCAGGCTTGCAGATCATCGGGTGCGGCGTGAATGACGTGTGTGTGTCCCTGAGGATGAAGGGACTTCACCATGACGGCAGATACTACCATGATGATATTGGCGTTGATGTAGTCGGAGCCCAGCTCATTTGGGTCCCGGTCGTTCAGCACCACTCGAGTGTGGTCAACTGGAAACAAAAACAGTGAGTTGGCTTTTTACAATCCTCTCGTGCAAAGCTGGAATTAGAAGCGCGCCCATGGATCGGCGAGCCCTGAGGTCCAACAAAGCCAGCGTAGAACTTATAACAGACGGAACGAGGCTTTAAGTTTTACTTTCCCTCCCAAATGTCCTACAGCTGGTCTGAGAAACGCACCGCGAGGAAGACGGAACGTACGTTAATTTAGTCAAGTCTGAACACATACACAATGCCGACCGACCTTACTTTCACTGACATCCTTCAAAATAAGAGCACTTAAAATGCTGTACTCATTATTGTTTGTAAAACTTTAAAGGAAAAGGTCGCTATCGGCCAGTGGGACTTCATAAGAACGGATGTCTGAGTGGAGGGTAGAGAGAAAGAGAAAAGCTCCTCACAGGGTAGAATGTTCTTGTATCGGTTCTTGTTTTTGTTCTCTGCTCTCTGGCCCTCTTTCCGACTGTAGAGCAGTTTGCACTCTTGTTGCTGCAACGTCTGCAGGACAAAAAAGAGAGAAAAGAGAAAAGAAAAGGAGAGTCAAACAGCTTTTTTTCCAGCGAACAAGTGGATGGTGATTTATTTTAGGAATTTCACACAACAATGGAGATGAACTCACTTCAAACTCTTCCCAGAAGCCCTGTTTGACTTTGTCTGTGGCCTCCGCTAGTTTGCTCAGCTCCCGAACCCGACTTTCAATCTCTGCGGCGTTGATGCGAGTCGTGTTGAGAGGCTGGGGAGGAATCAGAGGAGATAAAAGGATTAGGACAGTCAGGAAATGTTGCCTGGACTTGAGGATATTGAGGGTGGAGGTACCTGTTTGAGCTGGAGAACCGTGCCCAGAGTTTCCACCATGGGGTTCTTCTTGTAGTGCTCTACCAGGTCCGTGAGGGAGTCGAACTTCTCCCCGCCGCCCACGTCGTACTTCAGGTCATGCTGGAGAACAGGACACATGCAGGAAGGAATGAGAGTTCTGTACTACCGGGTTAGGACCTGTGGTTCTGGCGGCGGTGGATAGTAACTGAGTACAAAGACTCAAGTATTTAACTTTCCTTCAGTACTTCCATTTTACAGCATTTGACACTTCTGCTCCACTACATGGTTCTGACTGCTGTAGTTACCAGTATGTGTATTCACCTGGCAGCGGATCATGACGTGAGTGACTTTGGGTTTGTTGTCGCTGCTGTCCGTCTTGTCGTCTCCGGTACGGACCGACAGAACGAAGTCTCCCGGGTGGCTCTGGCTCTCTCTCACCAGGAAGCTGCCGTTTTTGCCTTTCTCCGTCAGCAGCTTCTCGGCTTCTCTGCCCGATAAGTGTCCATGGAACCACCTGAGGAAGACAGACGCCCTTCTTTTCAACTCGCATAGTGGAACAAAAGGGAGATGTCTTTTCTGAGAACCTAATCCCCTTCATCATCATCATCATCATCATATTCATGCAGCTGGTTTTATACAGGCAAAAGATTCAAAACTGTGCAGTTGAATTAATGTTTGTCCGGCACCTCTCTGAGGTGGGGTCGGCACAGTTGAGCGGATACTTGAGTTCGATGACGTCTCCGTTTTTCTCTTTCAGCTGACCGTGATGCTCCATGTAATACTGCACCAGCTCCGCCAGCGTGGCAAACTTCTCGCCGCCATAAAGGTCGTAGAAGTCTCCGGTGTTTTGGATCTTGATGTGGGTGACGGCTCCATTCCGCCTGTAGGGAGAGCAGAGACCTTTAGAAAAGAAACGCGCCGCCATCGGGGGGGGGACTAACTCCAGAGAGAGTTAACGTTCCTTCAGAGCATTCATGCTAGTTAGTCAAACATCCAGCCGCGACAGAACATCTCACCAAAACAGTCAAGAGAGTCCGGATGAGTCAACAGGATGGTGCTGTATGTCCTGTCTTAAACCACTTTGGTAGGTAATAACCAGAACATAGAACCCGCAGGATACTAACACCCAACAAGACCCGCAGTTCTGGAGATGGACTGACCCAGTTTGGCTCTGGTCAAAGTCACTGATCCTTACGCTTGACAAGTTTTCCAACTTCAGGACAAAATGTTCACCTACTGTCCAAAATCTCCCACCGCAGACAGGTGAGCATGTTTACCACACAAATACTGACAGTCACTTCACCTGTCCCTGGTTATAATGTTATGGCTGATCCACATTGTTTCAAAGGGCACTAGAGATAACATAACTGAGTTTAAACAAGTTTATCTGCTGAGTTTAAGAAGAAGGCTGCAGATCTTTCCCCAAACACCTCCTCTTACATGAAACCAAATGAAACTAAAAGAGCAGCAGTGGAAGGGGAGTGTTTTTTCTCCATGTTGTTCTTTTGTAGTCCTTTTCACTAGATAACTATGTTTTAATCGATCTCCAGCTGCTTTACTCTTCCAGAGCAGCATAATGTGGACAAAGACAGGAAAAGGTCGGCACATACCGGGGTCATAAACACGGACAGCAGAGGCCTGTGACACTCTAGGACACATTCTCAGGTTTACCGTTTGTTAACATACAGGAACATGACATAAGGACATCTGTTCCGTCCACAGACCCCGTCTGATGAACACTCCTATCCTATTCTCTCTGGGTTTTGTAAAAACGTGGGAGGCGATTTCAAAACTGTTCAAAATCCACAAGCATGCTGCGACTCAAACGTTAAGAACGAAAGGAAAGCAACATGTTTCTTGGTCAAACTGTCAGGAGCGACAGAAAGACACGGCCGTTGTTTCAGAAAATAGAAAAAGGAGAACTTGTGGCCGATGTAACTTTGGAACATTTTCAGCGGAGGGTTGCAGAATGTGGACAAGAAGAGACGGCCTCGCTGGTTGGAACCGGCAAGGACGTGTCTCCCTACAGGGAACCGGCACAGGGAGTCAATACGGTTCCAGACGAGAGGCTCTGCAGCTACAACATAAGACTGTTAGAGGAATCAGACGGGCTCCACGGAGGTAATGATACGTCATCTTTAAAAAGTCATGACTCTGCACAGGCTCTGAGATAAAAACCACAGGCCGGTTTTTATTAGTCAGAGTTGGGTTATGCTGCGCACCATCACTCAGCAGAGTCCATGCTGGAGATAAAGCAGCATTCAGACGGGAACAGTTGCCTTTTCAACATATCCACACACACAGAGAGACACACACTATCACTGGAGTCGGGTTTGTGTCCTCCGGATGAATGCTTGGAGTTCGCCAACTCCTCTCTAACTAAATCCTTCTTCCCACCACGTTACACCATCAATGCTTTATTGTGTCAAACCTGCTAAAGAAACGCTGAATCACAGTTTCAAAAGGCACCAAGTCACATCTTCAGACTTTATCTTTGCCCGGCCCACAATCTAAAACCCAAGGGGTCATTATGTGATTCATGAATGGATGAGAAAAGCAGAAAAACTTTATTTTAAAAAGGCTAAACACCAAATATTTGAGATATTCAGCTTGAAAATAAACTACGTTTGACAAAGTAATCTGCCAAATGTTGACCAAAGGGTTCCTGTATCTTACCGTATTTCTATTATTGATTCAGGATCAAATCGAAAAACAAAAAACAGACACAAAAATCAAAAATTGAAATAAAAGTCATTTTTTCTTGTCATGCCCAAAAAGATGAAGGAACTTTAAGATGTTAGATTTTTGTTTTCCAATTACAATATTAAAAAATAAAATCCACTGTACTGATCCTGGATGGATCACGTAATAAACCAGTATATTTGAATCCTTTCCATAACTGAACGCCTACTAAATTCAACAACCCTATAAATAAAGGAACTCAACGTAAACATGAAACCAGCGCTCTGAGAACAGTCTGTGCTCAAGTGGTGCTTCTTTATTTTTACTGCCGCCCCTCCCGCACAGAACCCGAGTGCAGTGGGAGTTTATTTGAAGGCTGGATATTGTTGACACAGTATCACGGTGGATCCCGTTGCGTGCGATGTGTTGTTCTTACCGTACTGAGAGGGTGAAGTCTCCTGGATTACTTTTACTGGGTCTGGCTAAAAAGCTACCATCCACTCCTCGGGTCAGCAGGAGGTTTTCAGCCTCCACGCCTGTGATGTTGGGGTGAAACCACCTGAAAGAGGAGGAAAACCGCGATTAGCTTCAGTGTGGCGGGGACAGCCCCGTCTTAGTTTACCCATAGTGTATGCACTTTATTTTATTTGTATCTGGTACGGGTCAGGGACGGAATCTAGAGCCATGTTTTCTGGTTTTATGTTTATGTTCCGTCAAAAAAAGACATTTCAGACACTATTTTCAGACGGATCCGGGTCCGAATTTGGATTCTGGTCCTCAATTCTTTGTTTTATTTAATTTCTGCTCCATCTCTAATAATAATAATAATAACAACAATAATAACAATAGGCTAATCAATATTAGAAATATCCAGGCACTGATGTTGCACCACTATGCACAATTCACTCAAGATCTGGATCAGAACACATTTTAATCTCCCTTAATATCTTAATCTGCCATAATAGAGTTAAATCTCCCAGATCCAGACCATAATCCGGATTAAAATCTTCATCAATCTGTAATGAGCCAGAGTTTAGTAAGAGAGAGGCGTAGAGACGTGGCGCTGTCACCAATATGTAGCTGTGATCATTTAAATTCAGATTTCTCTCAAATACCTTTTATGGGTCAGTGAAAAGTTTAAAAAAAATGACATCAAGAAGAAAAATAGATCCTCTATTATGGAAAATCTAAATCTTTTTTGATGACTCCTAAACTGCTGATGATAATCACATGTAGCTTTCCAGGGTCAAGGAAACGGGTGGGATAACATAACTCAGCTTGAGGCCGATCCTCGTAAGAATACATCGTGATGACATCATCACCTCAGTGAGAACCGTGGCCCGGGTGCAACCATAGAACAATTCTTCCCACAGTCGCACACACTGGAACGCACATATTGTAAAAACTCACAAGTGTGTCTAGTTCTTTATAATCTTATGTAAATATCCAAATGTTTACTGTGAAAATAAACCTTTTTCTCTTTTAATCCTTTCTTTCTAATATTAATATTTATGGGGAAAACAGTCAATACGATCATAACTCTTACCACTATTACTTCAGGGTGAGTTAGAAATCCAGAATACATATATCGTTATTGTTATTCTGTGCCGGGTCAATTTGACCCGTGAACATAAGGCAGAGGCTGAGCTCAGAAGAGGGATAACAGAATAATATTTTAAACCCTAGTGATGTTTCTCCGACAAACATTTGCCTGTAAACTGTTCTCTGATTGTTTAGCTTTAAGTGAGAGTGCTCGGTAGTTTTCTACATCGTCAGAACAATTCCACAACACAGTGTGTAATGAATGACTGCTTTTGTTAACAATTACGCAGTTTAATGAGGCTGTTTTTATAGATATAAAAACTTCAGTTTCAATCCAACTACACCCTTTAAATTTATTGATCCCAAGGGGAAATGAGTCTTGCAGACATGGAACAAAGTGATACCTCAGTTTTCAACCTCAATTGATATGAATTCAGTCTCTTTTACACTCATTTTGGGCCCAATCTGAGAAATAAGTGCTTCTTTGTTTGATTCTAAATGTCGGGCTGGTTCTATGATCATTCTCAACATACAAGGTTTGGTCACACTCGACTGATGTTTGTGGGAATTCTTCAGTCAATACATTTAGTTTCCAAGAAATATCCCATCAAAACTAAAAGACACTCCCTGCTCAACTAATCTGGCCTCATAAATAGGCTAAACAAATGTGAAGATTTTGGATCGGCTAGAAGTCCATGGTTGACGCAACATGGCTGGGATTTTGTCACTGGCATGCAGGAGGTTTAGCAGCCCACCAGAGTTGACCAGGAGGTCAAAGCTCACCATTCCACAATAGTACGTCTGCACCAGCGTTAGGTGGCCAAAAGTTAGAATGTAACGACCCAGAAACAGCATCTACATCCGAGTACACTAACTCAAGTACAAAGTTGAGGTACTTGCATTTAATGCAAATGTTCAAATCTTAACTCCTCTACATTTTACAATGAAATATTCTACTTTCTGCTCCACCACATTTGTCTGACAGCTTTAGCTACTGGTGACTTTTTAGATACCAGTTTTTCATAACCTTCCTGCCTGGAGAAAAACAGATATGAAAAATGAATTGCCACAAAGCTGACACCAGACTGCTACTATGAAAAGCTGACTTTTTACTACCTACAAGTGGTTCTCAGAGGAAAGTGATGGTGTTATAGATTAAACTACTCCACAGATAGTTATTCATAGATTAAAACGTATTACACACACATATGGAAACTTGATATATAATCTTGTATTGTTAGTTAAAATTAGTATTAGTATATTAGTATTTTTACTATATACTACCATCTTTATATCTTCGTGTTACTGAGAGTAAACTGAAAAGTAACTAGTAACTACAGCTGTCAGACAAATTGAGTGTAGTAGAAAGTAACATATTTTTCTAGTGGCGTGCAGAAGTATAAAGTAGCGTGAAATGGAAATACTCAAGTAAAGTACAAGTACTTCAGATTTATACTTAGGTAAAGTGCTTGAGTTGAGGTTTTGCTGTCTTTCGTGCTTTATATAAATAGCCACTTATGTAAAGTAGGCGCTTCATTTAGTCTAGATTTCCTTTTTGTTTCTTTAAGAAGTTATTTAAATCCTGTAAATACTCTAGCTTTGACGCCAGTGTTATTAAATCCACGGTGTTTACTAATTTAAACATCTGCTGGCTTTAGCTTAACTTGCCGGTGTATGCTAACTGAAGTGGCCGTTGGCTAGCTTTTCCTCTGCCGTCAGGATTTTCCAGACCTGTTGGCCCCCATCGGAGCTTGTTTACAGCCACCAAACAGCTGAGTTCGGTTAAAGTTAGCCAGCTCAGCTAACACAATCAGCAGACATTGTTTTCCACACAGCGCCCCTTACCTCCGAGATGTCATTTTTTCGTTCCTCACTTCCTCGCTGGCAGTTAGCAGTAGCTAAAATTAGCTGGCTAACGTTCCGGACGTTTCCGCTTCAGTCACAAAATAAAGTGCTTCATTGGTTCATATCCGGTAAAAACTGGCATAGAAAACTACGCATAAGAGGGAAAATTGAGGAGCGAGCGTTAGAAAAACTCTCGTTAGGCCTCGGCCCGGAGACTTCAAAGCAAGTCAATTATTCGACGTCACCAGACATGCGACAAAATAGATGGTGTGCGACTTTTCATCACCCGAAGCGGCCGCCGCTCGTTGACTTCACTTCCCAGTTGAATAAAAACACGGAGCTTAAACTGTCCGGCCCACTGGGTGACATAAATTAAAGAATCCCATCACTTTCGCTTTGCGCATGCTCAGTAAGAGTTTATTTTACGACTAAAAAGACGCAAGCGGGAAGCTGTCCGGGAAGTTCTGCTGAGAGTTCACCAACGCCCGGCGAACAGTACGCCGCACTGGCGTCAAACCGAAAGCCTTTATAACCGTTATTTATACATACCACATCACACCAAAACAGGATTGATACCACCATAGTTTGTTGATCTTTTAATAAATTGATCAAAACAGCCCAAGATTTTCTATCCGGTTCTATTTGAAATATTTTGAATGTGGGAACATTTACTTTTGGTTTCTCCCTATCGGGGATCGCAACAACAGAGAGATGTGGTTTACAAAACAAGTACTCTAACCACTGAGCCATTGAGCCTCCACATATTTATATGTTGTATATATTTGCAGTTAGTAATCATGACATCATACCCAATGTATATTTTCATCCTTGTTAATTAATTGTGTTTAACATTCAATAAGATATAAGTATTCAGAGTAATGAATCACAAATAATAAAAATGATAATCTGTGAAATATTTTGCTGTGCGACATGGCAATCAATATTACCGGGGGTCTTGGCTCAGAATTGATCTTTTATTCCCCAGCATTCTGAATTTAAGCACGCGTCACAGTGGATTAAATTAGATGTAATGCATCCAAAATGAGCCAACTACACTTTTACTTGGTGTTGTGTATTTAGGTAAATAGTCAGGGAGATGGATGGATGGATGGATGGATGGATGGATGGATGGATAGATAGATAGATAGATAGATAGATAGATAGATAGATAGATAGATAGATAGATAGCAATATGAGGTATTAACGAAACAAAAATAAATAGATACAGAAGTAAAACATGAATGTGATCAAATCAGATTTGAGAATTAAAAAAACCCAGAATTTTGTCACTTTTATTCTGCTGCACGACTTAGTCAAATTGAGGGTCTTTCTGACGTCACGCTTGCGTTTCGCTCAGTTTGTCCCTCGCCGTTTGCCGTTTAAGACCGTACGTGGCAGTCACAGAGCCGTACACAGCAGCCGACGCTGATGCGGCGCCCCTTCTGCCACTCATAGAAACAGACATCCCGCTCCCCAGGTGGATTATAAAGAAGACAGGCCTCTTTACACCCCCTTTAAATCCTACAACATACTTTAACCATGTTTACCGTCTCGGAACTGGTTGTCCTCGTGGCCGTCCTCACTGCCACTGCGTCCGGCTACTTCGTTAGCATTGACGCCCATGCCGAAGAGTGCTTCTACGAGCGGGTCAACTCCGGCACCAAGATGGGCCTCATGTTTGAAGTAGCTGAAGGAGGCTTCCTGGACATCGACGTTGAGGTGATAAACGTTTTAGAGTTAATCAACCAACCACATAATTTGGAGAATATTTGTCATTTTTAGTTTTAATGTACGATTGTGACACGTTGGGCCTGTGCTAATATTAGCTAGTGAGCTAACGCTAATAGCGGGCTTACTATCCGCCGCTAAACGTATTAAATTCTTACCATATCTTTAAAATCCCATCATTGAATAGCGGCATATTGATAATCAAATAATATAAAATTGTACAATACGTGTAGCGTTAGCATCGTTTTGGGTTGATTTATGCTGCCGTATTTACGCGTAGTAACACCATTTCGTCTTAAATCACATCGGAAGTTTAAATTGTATTAATTGCAATACCGTTACTTCATCTTAAAGTTATTGCTGAGGGTTGAAACCTAATTGGATATTTTGTTTACCCGTGTGATGCCACCATATGGTACATCAGTGTCTCTCACATCAGCCAAGGATCGAGGTTAACTTTATCCCCCAGGGGCAAATTGTTGTTTAAGACAACAGCAAAACAGACAATAAATAACTAAATAAACATCAGGACATCAGGGTTGTGTTCCAGAGAGCGGGTTGATCACACTTTAAGGGTCCCTCTTAGATGGGATTGAGTCCAGTTCATTCTTTGGTTTAATCCAAGTATAACACGACTAAAGTCGTGGAGGAGAGATAATTGCTAATATGAGTGAATGTATTTACTAGTTTTACAACACGTTCTTGGAATATTATAGGTGACTTTAGGTCAAACAGGTTTTTATTAAAGGTTAAATTAAAGGAGAGGTCTGCAGGAAGGAAGGACGTCCGGAATATTTTGCATGCTTCCACCACAACCCAAGAAAATTGAAAGATGTGGAAAAAAATTCATGGTTATACATTTTAATTTGAATCCTATACGACATATTAAACAAAGCAAATATGATTCAGTGATTAATACACTTATGAGAGAGAGAGCGATGTTGGAGATGTACAGTTGCAGAATGCTATTCATTGGAATAAGTGATGGAACGTGAAGCGAAACAATATCTTTGGGTCATTTAATCTTCTCCAAAAATAAATCTATGATAAGATAGTTGTCCAATGAGAAAAGGACCTCCTGTCACATCTGACAGCTCTGCTTCAGAAGGGTCAGGAACAAACTCAGGCTTTGTTGGAGATAACCTGCCAGTCAGCAGGTTGGGGTCACAGACTCTGTTACCGTGGTTACTAAATCAGAGTTTAACCAGCGAGCTCTCTTGAAAGGAAATCCCAGTTTCCCTCATCTCAGGCTTAACTAAGCCAGAGTTTACGCTAAACCCATTTTCAGTTATCAGGATAGTAATTCAACTGAAAAAAAAACACCAGATTAAAACAATTTAATCATATATGAAGTGAATTGGATTTTTGCGTCCAGGCTGCAGCTTAAAGTCCCGTCTCAGTGGATCGCTGGAATCAACCAGAATAGTCTGGGCCTTCTTCAGAGTCCTGACCTGACCCGACCCGTCAGTGAGGTCATGCCAGGTTGTGGCTGATATTTAACTGTTCATTTAAAGGATTCCCTGCAACTTGTTGTTGTTTTTCATGGAAATGGATCCATACCAGCGCGCATAAAACATTCTCATGAAGACGATGATGAAGCTCATGTTTCACACCTGCTGTCGTTTACTCCGATATTTGTATCCGTTTCAGATAACGGGACCTGACGGCAAGCAGATTTACAAAGGGGACAGAGAGTCCAGCGGTAAATACTCGGTGGCGGCACACATGGACGGAACCTACAAGTTCTGCTTCAGCAACAAGATGTCCACCATGACGCCCAAGATTGTCATGTTCACCATTGACATTGGAGAGGCGCCTAAAGGCCAGGACATGGAGACAGAAGGTATATAAAGGGTGCTTGTGTGCACCAACGCATATGCATACACCAGTCAGCCATAACTTTATAACCACCCACAAGTAAAGTCAGAATGACATTTATTATCTGGCTGTAACGGGACATTTTTGACGAGAAACAGATTGTGATGACTAGACAGATGATTGAGAGCATTAAAAACTGCAGGTCTTGTTGGATGTTCCCGTCTTCACCGTTTAATGCTGACCATGTAATATTAAGTGGTGAGCAAGGTCAGTTAATCCTGACTCTGATAGATATCAGAACACAGAGTGTATCGCTGAGCTGCAGAAAGAGGGACCTACACAATGTAAGTCAGGTGGTTTTAATGTTATGGCTGATCGGTGCACATGAATACTCTCACATTTACCTCTTTTCACTGGTACGTCTGTCTGAGTGGAAATCATTGTCTGCATTCTGGTTTTGTGAGATTGTCCTTAATGTCTTTTCCCTTGGTGACGTTATTATGGCCACTCTGTCCCTCTTCAGGTGGAGACAACTGGGATGGTAGGGACAGACAAGGCGGTGGCAGGACTGCTGTTGTGAAAGACCTTTGTATTTGTGTTGCACTAAAGAGTTCTTCCTAACCAGTCTTGGTTGTTTTTAGTGTAAACTAATAAAGTGACATCTCTTCATGCTTAAGAAGCTCCGGTGTTTGGGAATGGTCTGCCTCTCTGCACAGACAGAACACTCGTATTTAAAGTGGTTGTCTCCGGTGATGAGGCGCCATCGCCTGCGTCTTACGCCGCACACAGCTGTGACGCATGTCTCGCATAACCTCATGCATGTTATGTTTTTGTTAGCGCACACCCACTGCGCCTCCACCCATTACTGATAAGTGCTCCTACTTGTTGCAGCTCACCAAAACAAGCTGGAGGAGATGATCAACGAGCTGGCGGCCGCCATGACGGCGGTAAAGCACGAGCAGGAGTACATGGAGGTCCGCGAGAGGATACACAGAGCAAGTGAGGGCCCGTTCTGTCACGAGGAGTCAGTGTGGATAAATGATGAGACATGATCTCGTTTGAAATGCATAGCTTTTATGTAGAATACTGTAAACTCTAAAGGGCTCAGGTGGAACAGGAAGCCCATTAAGGACATTTCCACCCACATAATTGGACCTCGGCTCACATTAATCTCAAGTCACAAACACACTATTATAATATATTTATTTCACACATGATCGCCATACTTAGTTTTTGCTAACGTTGACAGGAAGCGGGTCTTTGAATGTAACTTCTGACGGTCTTGAAAACATCTTCAACGTTGTTCTTACCCGCTTGTCTCTTCCTCTCCCTCCAGTCAACGACAACACGAACAGCAGAGTGGTGCTGTGGTCGTTCTTCGAAGCTCTGGTTCTGGTGGCGATGACACTCGGACAGATTTACTACCTGAAGAGATTTTTTGAAGTCCGGCGAGTGGTGTAATGCGACGACGTGTTACTTCTGTGTCCTCCACTGTTTCTCCACAACCAAGACAGTTGTTCTCCGTCTGGAAACCCGACCGGCACTCTCCAGTAAAGCCCACATACGATTGGATCTAACATATTTTGTTGTCCCCTTACCCATTGGTTCTGTCTGAAAAACGTTTTAAGTTCTTGTTTGGGATGAATAGCCACAGGGTTCTGGACTAGAATTCAGGTTTCTGTTTGTTTTTTTTTTCCTGTATATTTTTTGTCACATACTGTTTGATAGAAGTACCAGTTGCTTGCCAGTACCGTTTTGGCGGTTGAACGACTGCGAGGCTCGTGGCGTTACAAGAAGTCGGGCCGATGGAGGTGACCTCAGTGAATAGGCATGCGTGAAGAATGCAGCCCTTAGCATAAATACTAGAACTTTTCCCTTTGATTAAATTGGCAGACAAGAAATCTCCTTCTTCATGTTGTTAGTGTGTAAGACGCAGGAGGTTCTGTTTCAGGGCCCGGCCCGACGCCTGTTTCTGTACTGGCAGATAAGTGTTGACGCTCTCAAACAGAATATTGCACTCCTCTTCGAGGGAAACTGTCGAAGCTCTGTTGATTGACAGCGATCCATGCCATGAAGGGGGTGGGGCCTCAGTTTACATCTTTTACAGGAAAACTAACTCCCTGTTGGGTTCCCTAAAGAACAGGAAACATTTGACTTAGACCTTTCGAGAGCCGTGGCGGGTTTGGGTTTTGAGCGGAACTACTCGGGGTGTGGAACTCCAAAGCAAATTGTACTGAGAGACATGTTAATTGAGTCCGGGTGGGTGGGCACGGGTGGGCGGGGCTTACACCTAATGACTGCTGTGTGCTTTAGTTGCTTCTAATATAGTTGGTTTTGTTGGGTCGGGGGTTTTAAATTATGATTGTACACAGTTCTGAGCTGTTTCTTGTTTTGTTTGTTTGTTTCTGGGGTGTATCCTGTGACATGCAGCCTTTCAGACGATGTCATTCAATCTCGTCCCTATAGGCGGTAAATAAGTTGATGGCAAGTTAGTGGCAGCACCAGATGCCTTGCATGTCACTGAATACAGATGTTCCGGTACCATACTGTCCCTCCAGAACCCGATACAAGTCCATTTACAATCACGTCTCATCATTATAATTATCGGTCATATAGAACTAACTCTGTGGTTGAGATCTGATTTCTGTCGCTGATTGACGGCCTGGTTCTGCTGAACCACTTTTAAATCACACCTTTTAATCCAATCTGACGCTTTGAACCTGAAAAGGGTCACGAATGAGAACTTTTCTCTTTGGCGGTATAATATCTATAAAGTAAATACAGGAAGTCTTGTTGGTGAACTTATCTTCTAGTATCTGATCGGAGCACAGACGCCTTCCTGCGCGTTCAGGCCGTATCGGAGGCGTTTCCACTTCTGGTACCGGAACATCTCCAGTTTTTGTATAAGGAATAATCATTGGTGAGCTGAGGCAGGTGACCTCCTCTGTAAACAGACCCCCCCCCCTTTTTTTTTTTTTTTTTTTTTTGTGATATCAACAATTAAATAAATCTGTACAAATGTAGAATGGTGTCCGTGGATAATGCCGCAAGTTTCATAATAAAGCCAATATTCTGTACAATTACTTGCATGTTTTTGTGAACAGGTTTGGCTTCAGATGGTTTAACGATGATGTTCTCAAACGATGATTTATTCTTTAAGTCCAGCCGCAGCTAATGTTGGTTATAGTGGGCTCATTAAATATAGTTAAGACCACACCATTGGCTCTCAGCCTGAACACTGGTGTTCCCCAGGGTTGTGTGTTGAGTCCTGTATGATTACTGTATACACACTTAAGTTTAAAAAGAGGAGATCCAGAACCTCAAAATCAGGACGACTGAAGACTTCAGTCACATTCTCATGTTGGACGAACGCTGAGCGTGTCCTCCTCTCTAAAGAGGCTCTTTGGTCATCAGCACCTCCTCCATAAAGTCTAGAAAAAGTGAGACAAAGTGTCTGTCCTGATGAGACTGGAGGTCCATCTGTCTCCTCTGACGCTGGTGAACCTCCATCGTTGATGGCAACATCATCGGTGTGGTGCGGCGTCTATCCAACGATGCTTCCAGCCGGTGCAGACGTTTTGATAATAATACATTTAATTTATAATGCACTTTACATTCGGATCAAATCTCAAAGTTCTACAAAGTAAAAGCAGATAAAAGCATCAGTAAAAAATAAAATAACTATATAAAAACATGACCGAAAAGCAGCAATGATAATTAAAGTTATAGGTTCTGCTAAAAAGGAAAGTTTTAAGTCCTTTTTTAAATGTGTCAGTCGTCTGTGGAGCCCTCAGATGGTCTTAATCTTTACAATTACAGGCCTGAGATGCATTTACAAAGAAGAGCTGCAGGATATGTGACACCTCTCTCCTCTCCAGCAATCGTGTGTTGCCGTCTAACCCTCCCTCCTGTAAAAGATGCTGGAACACAGCGGGTAGCAATAATACCATTAGGACTCGTTACCATGGCACCCGTCAGTGTGAGACAAATAAGTCAGGAAATTAACATTTTCTCCTGTAGGTGATGTGCCGGAAGCAGGAGAAATGGTCAAGCATGAGCATTTGAATGGATCCGAACATCTCCAGGTCTTGTTGGGTGTTCCTGGTCTGCAGTTTCTCAGCGGTTACAGGGATCATGAGGAGTGAAGGCTAGTCCGTAGTGTCTGATCCCACAGAAGATTAAAAGTTAAAGCTGCTCCTGACAGAAAGGTTTCAGAACACACACATGTTCTGGTGTGGGGAAAAAAAGGGACAAACACCGTATTAGGCTGCTGGTTATAATGTTAAGGCTGATCAGTCAGGTTTTTTTCTTGCCAATTTCTTTTAATTTGATAATAAACATCAGTAAAACACTAACCGATACAGTGTTTCTATTACAAACGTAATGTAATACAAGTTTGACTGATTATTCTTTCCTTTGAAATTTAATAAATCCATTGGGACTGTCAGTGATCCAAAACAGATCCGTTGTCGGCAGGATTCGAACCTGCGCGGGGAGACCCCAATGGATTTCTAGTCCATCGCCTTAACCACTCGGCCACGACAACTGCGCATGTGCAAAGGTGATGAAATAAGATTTACTTTTGTAAAGGGATATTGTCCAATTATAATTGTATGCTTGGGATAGAACATTTATGTCCTTTATTCGTTTGAGGATAATACTGCAAATTTACAGCAATTATAATTTATATATATATATATATATATATATATATATATATATATATATATAATACAATTATTATTATAACTTCGCGTTGTTGATTGAAAAACGCTGCAGTACAAAATATAAAAATAAAGACAACACTGAAGAACGTGATGACGTTAAACATTAACTTTTGGAGTACAAGAGCTTGAAAAAGTTAAATATATAAATAAATAAAAAATGTTTTTATTGTAAGATTATTATTTTATTTGTTTATTTCAATTTCTTATTTTGAAATTACAACGTTATTCTGTTTCTAAATTAAACGTAAAAAGCAAAAAAGAATCAACATGGTAAGAATATAAAGAAGATGCACGTTTACTTTTGACAGTGTTAAACTATATTGTTGAGAAAAAGTAATCAGATTTTCAATGCTATTATGACGTCATATATGAAATATCAAGATTTTCATTTTTTTCAAGTATAACTTTATTCCCTCGTAAAATTACGACTTTAATCTCTGTCTGTAACATTTGACTTATTCTTCCCTCCTACTCCTTGATAATTTTGCCGGTGGAAGACTGTTCAAGCCCTTTATGACTGACCCTGATCACAGAACTACAAAGAGATATGTATATAGTCGATATGGACTCTCATTCCATTGTTACGCTGATGACACGCAAATCTACATAAAAACTGACACATGTTCCTCCTCAGCCTCTCCATCCTCATCGTCATCATCATCTCCCCTGTCAACTCTCCGCGCTTGTCTGGAGGAGATGAAGGTGTGGATGAAAAACAACTTTCTCCAGTTGAACAGCTCCAAAACCGAAGCTATTTTAATTGGCACCCCTCATCAGACCCAGTCTTCCTCCAGAACCAGTTATACCTTCTCTGGTCAGGACATTCCCCTCTCTTCATCAGTCACCAACCTCGGTGTAAGATTTGACCCTCAACTCACTTTTGAATTCCACATCAAACACATCTGCAAGATCTCCTTTCACCATCTTAGAAATATTTCCAAACTCCGTTCTTCACTAACCTTGAGTGATGCTGAAAAGCTGGTCCAGGCGTTCGTCTCCTCCAGACTGGATTACTGTAACTCACTTCTCATCGGGATCCCTGATAAAAGTCTTCAAAGACTTCAGTATGTTTAAAACATCTGAAGGATCCTGATGAGATGAGGGTGATGTGTTCGTAAACACGAACACATCACCCCTGTTCTTCATCACTTCATTGTCTTCCCATCTCCACCAGGATTGATTATAAGATCTCTCTCCTCACTCACCAGTGTATCCATGGTAACGCCCCCCCCCCTACCTGAAACAACTACTCACCCCACTGACCTCGACACGATCCCTCCGTTCTACCCACTCATACCGCCTCCTCCTTCCCCGGACTAAGCTCAGCACCATGGGAGATCGGGCTTTCTGTTCTGCTGCCCCTCGTCTGTGGAATGCCCTCCCCGACCATCTCAGGGCTCCACAGATGACTGACACATTTAAAAAAGGACTTAAAACTTTCCTTTTTAGCAGAACCTATAACTGTAATTAACATTGATGCTTTTGGACATGTTTTTATATAGTTATTATTTTATTTTTTATTGATGCTTTTATCTGCTTTTGCTTTGTAGCACTTTGAGATTTGATCCAAATGTAAAGTGCATTATAAATTAAATGTATTATTATTATTATTAAAGAGGATTTCATTGCTGCCTTCTTGTTTGTCATCTTTTCCTGTGATCAGGTGAGATACTCGATTATTATGACTAAACTTTGAATTATCAGTTGTCGTGGCCGAGTGGTTAAGGCGATGGACTAGAAATCCATTGGGGTCTCCCCGCGCAGGTTCGAATCCTGCCGACAACGAATAAGATTTTTGATGATGATCAATAGGGCGGGAACAAATCCCAACCAGCAGGTAGAGAGAGAATATCATATATTACACATTAGCTATAATATTTGGAAACACTATCATAATGAAGTACAGTAGTATGAAGATATAATGAAATGTTTTAGTCATGACATAATATGCGACAATAAGATCATGTTTGTTGTAATTAATTGTAATTGTTAATGGTTAATGTTTTTATATGTGTTCATTTATTGGTTTTATAGGTTTATTACTATGATTACGTAAAAGTTCAAGACTATTTGAAAAAAATCACAAACTGCGAGAATAAAGTCAAACTATCAGAGAAGGAAAAGTTATGAACTCCAGGTCATATTATAACAATAAAGTTGTACTTTTTAAAAAGAAATGCTAGAGTGCAACAATTATGTCAGATTATGTCAATTTACAAGAAGGAAAATCTTAATATTGCAGAGATAAAGTCACATTTCTCGAAGAATAATTCACCGAGTTACATGAAAAATGAGTTGTGACTCACATCACCGGACCGCAATGGATTATGGGACATTTCTCTTTCTACTTTAAGTTGTCGTGGCCGAGTGGTTAAGGCGATGGACTAGAAATCCATTGGGGTCTCCCCGCGCAGGTTCGAATCCTGCCGACAACGACAGAAACTTTTGAACCATGCTGATCATTCGGGGATGGAACATAACCCCACCAGCAGTTAGAGAGAGAATATTATAATTATGGTTAAGGCGATGAAAAGGAAACTTGTAATTAGATCCACTGAAGTCAAAAAAAGATATTTTCCGTTCAACATCATATACGCTAAAGTAAAACTGAAAGAAATGTCAAAGTTATGACATCGGTAGAATTGAATCATAATTTGTTTGTTTTAATGTTTTGACCTGTATTAATTTATTGGTTTTATAGGTTTATAACTATGATTACAGAAAAGTTCAGGACCATTTGAAAAATCACAGACTGTGAGAATGCAGTCAAACTATCAGAGATAGATAGATAGATAGATAGATAGATAGATAGATAGATAGATAGAAACTTTATCATACCCAAAAGGGGAAATGTAATCGTAGCAGGATAGATATACATTTTATATATATATAATTCATTAAAATGCATGAAAAAAAAGAGCTGTGACCCATATTACTGGACCGCAATGGATTATGGGACATTTATCTTCCCAATGTAAGTTGTCGTGGCCGAGTGGTTAAGGCGATGGACTAGAAATCCATTGGGGTCTCCCCGCGCAGGTTCGAATCCTGCCGACAACGGTCCACTCTTTTGAGCAAAAGAATAGTAGGACTGGTTCTGTGCTTGTGATTAAAAAGGAAAGATTCTGAGAATAAGTTCCAAATAAATAAATAAAAAATTGTAATTGATCATTTAAGGTGAAACGTTCATACATTTAAAATAAAATTGAAATTATAAATGCACAACAATGTTTTAAGAATAAAGTTTTTTTTTACAGGAAAATCCTGTTACATAAATAAATAGGGTAATATTACAACAAATTGTCACAAAACATGCCCACATTTAGTGTTAATATTGATAATGTCAATGTTTCCCTTCTTGAATAATAATACCCTGATCAGCCATAACATTAAAACCACCTGCCTCATATGGTGTCGCCCTCCTATTTGTCACCAAAACAGCTCTGTGATAATTTACAAGAAATAAAAAATAACAATAAAAAATATAACAAATAGACAATTAAAATAATAAAGTTGTAAGTATTCAACACAAACATTATATCGGCTTTACTAATTTTGCCATGAAATTAATTTAACTACATTATTTGACTGGTTGAGTTTGCGGAACCATACTCACAGAGCTTCAGTTCCTACCCGACGTGTAAACATCAGCGCACCCGGAAGTGTTAGCAGCGTGGAGCGTCAACTGAGGAGCGGAGAACAACTTTGGCTTAAATCTCTGCTCTATGCTTCAGCCTCGACATGGAAAACCTCACCGACGGGACGTGGGAGAGTTTACCGGTAAAACTCAACGAGGCCATCCTGCAGACACTCCGCGAGCTCAAGTTCACGCACATGACACCTGTGCAGGTAACTTAAATCCTTCTTCTACTCCAGCCTCTCTCTACGATCTATCTGTATCAAAACACGTGATCTGATAAAAGTGTGTCTCATCCACAGTCTGCCTGCATCCCGCTGTTCATGAGCAACAAAGACGTGGCCGCTGAGGCGGTGAGTACACGCTGCCAAAGTAACTAAATACTTTTACTCGAGTACTCTACTCCAGCAGGAGTACGACTTGTTGCTGCTTCTACTCCAGAACCCTTTAATCCACTCCAACACACTTAAACTTAACGTTTATCCTACACTGTTAAACTCGTAACACAATTAAATTCAGTATTACTGTGTCTAAAATTTAAGTTAACATAAATCATTTAATTATTTCACCAGTAGAGTTCTTTTTTTAAATCACCAACAATTCTCTTTTTTCTCATATTGGTCTTGAAATGCTGCAGGAATTAAATAACGTCAGAATTGTGTACTAATATTAAGCTAATGTTGTATTTTAGTTGTTTTTTTTAAAGGTAAAATCGTAAAAAAAAAAGTAATTGTGCGCTGTAAAAAGAAAAAATGCTATAAACACTTGAAAAATATACATTATATTCTTTTAGAAGTTTCCTCCGATGCTTATAATGTATTAAGTGAAAAAGAAAACTGTTTATCAGTAAATTTGCATGAATGTAAAAAAATCTGATTGATCAATTTAATTGACTCACCTTTAAATCAAACTGATAAAAAAAACACCAGATTTTAAAACAGAATTTACAGTTTGACTCAGAAAGAATCCTGTTGAATCAGTTGTTTTGGCTTTTTTATTATTTACCTGAAAAATACCAAATGGTTTTATTTCAGAATCGGTCATAATGTTCTGGCTGTAAATATTCTGTTTTCCTGACATCGTTCCAGGTGACAGGAAGTGGAAAGACGCTGGCTTTTGTCATCCCCATCATAGAACTCCTCCTGAAGAGAGAAGAGAAGCTGAAGAAGATGCAGGTGAAGACGGGGCTTTATTGACGTGTTTCCGTTTATTTTCTGTTATTGCACTTTTATTTTCCGTCGTGAGGTGAAAGAAACTCTCTGAATGGTGTTTTTTCTGCAGGTGGGCGCTCTGGTCATCACTCCCACCAGAGAACTGGCCCTTCAGATCAGTGAGGTCACGGAGCAGTTCATCCTCAAATTCCCCCAGTTCAAGTAAGAAAAAGAGTCGCAGACGTGAAATAGTGGATTTTTCAGACACTTGTCGCCGATGAAGAGTTGATGATGTCAGAAAAATTTAAATTCTTCACGTTTGCTTCTTTTGTAGGCAGATTTTACTGATTGGCGGCAGTAACCCAATAGAAGACGTGGAGAAGTTCAAGGATCAAGGGTTTGTGATGCTTCTTTATCTAACAGGAATCGTTTTTTAAATTAACTTAATTCATTCATTTCTTTTTTATTATATTAAAAAAATAGTTTCCAGTATTTTAATTTAATTTAATTTATTTTTCTTATATTAAAAAAAAGAATTCTTTCTGTAAAATATGTTTCGGGGTTTTGTTTATATATACTTCCTGTCAGTCCTCTTGTTTTTTTATATATATATATATATATATATATATATATATATATATATATATATATATATATAAATATAAAACAAAACAAAACAAAACAAGAGGACTGACAGGAAGTAAGGGTGTGGGCTGACAGGAAGTAAGGGCGTCCCACGGAACAAAGCCCTGACCCGACTGGGGTCAGTTCCGTCCGTCTGCCTCCACTAGAACGTTGAGAAGGTTCCTCCAGTCGGATGTCGGTGTTTATGTTGACGTATTCACATTTGTGCGTTGCAGAGCCAACATCGTGATTGCGACTCCGGGCCGCCTGGTTGACATGTTCAGGAGGAGGTCCGACGGGCTGGACCTGGCCTGCTCGGTCAAGAGTCTGGACGTCCTGGTCCTTGATGAGGCAGACAGACTCCTCGACATGGGCTTTGAGGCGAGGTAAGCGTCGAGTCCAGAGTTCTGTGTCATTCCTTCGATCGCCTCCGCAGAGGAAGTCGACCCAGAAGAAGATGTTGGAATATTGTAGACACAATCTGGTGACGTTTCCTGTTTCGCAGCATTTAAAATCAATTAAAAAAACATAATAAACCTTTTGGAGTGGTGATGTCACAATGTGGCTATTGCTGCCTTTGACGTTCCTTTGGGGGAGGAGCTGGGGTGCTCAGTGGGCTGAACAGAGATGCTGAAGTGGAAGGCGAAGTAGTCCTTTTGTTGGAGTTGTCAGTAGATTTAGAGGCTGGTAATAACTCAGACATTCACGGAGGAATCTGCACGGAGGAGCTTTTTCTGAACCTAGGGTTCTGTCGGGCCTTGGCGGAGGTCCGGGTTCTCTGAGGGCATTTTCTGGTCAGAATTAAAGGTGTTGACGGTTCAGGTGTTGACGGCTACTGACAGCTGCGTGTCTCTGTCTCCAGTCTCAACATCATCCTGGACCTCCTGCCCAAACAGAGGCGCACCGGCCTGTTTTCAGCCACGCAGACCCAGGAGCTGGAGAAGCTGGTGAGGGCCGGCCTCCGGAACCCGGTCCGCATCACCGTCAAAGAGAAGGGCGTGGCCGCCACCTCCGTCCAGAAAACACCCTCCAGGCTCTGCAACTACTACACGGTGAGTTCTGACGCTCAGCACCGCCACCCACGGGTCCGATTCAGAACAATCTAATGAGCCAAAGTTCCTGCGTTGTCCTCTCAGATCTGTCGGGCCGAGGACAAGTTCAACAGCCTGGTCACCTTTCTGAGGCAACACAAGCACGAGAAGAATCTGGTCTTCTTCAGGTACCTGGGAGAACTTCTCACCCGGTCTCCACCCGTGTGGTGGCCCGTTCACCTGGTACTATAGTACTTTTACTTAGGAAAAGGTTCTGAATGTTTCGTCCATGACTGATTCTTTAGGACCTTGGTGCTGGTCTGTCCTCTACTGTCTTTTTGGACAAAAAGAATGTAGACACTCCTCTTCTTCTTCGTCTTTTTCTTCTTTGTCTCCTCACCGATGTGTCTCTCTGCTCACTGATGTGTCTCTTTGCTCACCGATGTGTCCCTCTCTGCTCACCGATGTGTCTCTTTGCTCACCGATGTGTCTCTTTGCTCACCGATGTGTCTCTTTGCTCACCGATGTGTCCCTCTCTGCTCAACGATGTGTCTCTTTGCTCACCGATGTGTCCCTCTCTGCTCACCGATGTGTCTCTTTCCTCACCGATGGGTCTCTCTCCTCACCGATGGGTCTCTTTCCTCACCGATGGGTCTCTCTGCTCACCGAAAAGTGTCTCTCTGCTGTCTCATCAGTACGTGTGCGTGCGTGGAGTACTACGGTCGAGCTCTGGAGACCCTGATCAAGAAGGTCACTGTCCACTGCATCCACGGCAAGATGAAGCACAAACGCAACAAGATCTTCGCTGACTTCCGGAGCCTGAAAAGGTGAGTCGGGTCCGTTTCTCTGCACCCGCCGGTGTCTCATGTGGCCGTCTGACGTCTGTCTCGTCTCTGCTGCAGCGGGATCCTGGTTTGCACGGACGTCATGGCCCGAGGCATCGATATCCCGGATGTCCACTGGGTGCTGCAGTACGATCCTCCCAGCAGTGCCAGGTGAGCGAGATTAAAGGAGCAGTTCGCCCAAAACGAAAACGGTTCTTCTGACGGGACATTTAATGGAGCGGAAGACGAGATAACGAACGTGTTGGTCCGCATGTCCACTTTTAATTCAACCTTTTGTACGGTGAGAGATTAGAAATAAAGGTTTTGTGGGTTCTGTCTTCATCTCAGCGCCTTCGTGCATCGCTGTGGACGCACGGCACGCATCGGCAACGTGGGCAGCGCCCTCGTCTTCCTGCTGCCGATGGAGGAGTCCTACGTCAATTTTTTGTCCATCAACCAGAAGGTGGGTTTTTTTTAATATGCATTGGTTACAGCCATAACATTATAACCACGGAGAGTTGAAGAGAATAACTTTTAGCATGTTATTATGCAGGAAATAAACAATTGTGTTTGAATAAATCATAAATAAATGTGTTGTCATGGGGTCAGTGCCCGCTCCGACAGATGCCCCCCGTCAACGACGTCGTGGACGTGCTGCCCAAAGTGAAGGCCCTGTCTCTGGCGGACCGCGCCATGTTTGACAGAAGCATGAGGGCCTTCGTCTCCTACGTCCAGGCCTACGCCAAACACGAGTGCAGTCTCATCTTCAGACTCAAAGGTGAGTTCAGCTTTTTCTTAAAGGAGCAGTTCACAAACACGTCAGCATCTCAGGAGAGTCACAGCAGAGCAGCATCCTCCTGGACAACTGAGGAAGACGGGGACTTGACCCCGTTGTTCAGCTTTACCACACCGTTCTACTAAATACAACATGGGCCTTTTAGGTTCTGTGAGAGCAGAGGTAGTAACAGAGGTGAACTGGACATCTGTTATTCCTCAGGCTGACTGCATTTGAAGTGTGCGATTAAGTTTGTTGTGCCCACCTTTTTCGGGGTCGCTCCTCCTCCGCCGCTTTTGTAGTTACTGGTGCTACAAATTGTGAGGTTTTTGTTTCCCAGTTTGCTGGTGAGATGTTTGTAGCGTTGGTAGCTAATGCTTGGCGTGAGCCGCTAGTTAGGCGGCTCCGCAGATCACATCAAACGAGGCTTCCCAGCACATGTCTAATTCTTTTAATAACAATTATGTATAATTAATAATCTCTTCTGTTCTGCTGCCCCTCGTCTGTGAAATGCCCTCCCTGACCATCTGAGGGCTCCACAGACGACTGAAACTTTTAAAAAAGGACTTAAAACCTTCCTTTTTAGCAGCACCTGCTGAATCTTTTTTTTTTAACATTGCTGCTCTTTGCTCCTTTTTTTTTTTCTTTATGCTTTTACCTTGTAGCACTTTTAGATTTGATCCAAATGTAAAGTGTGTTATAAATAAAATGTATTATTATTAATTATGAAAGGCTTTGTCTTTTTGAGATGGACCTTTAAAAGTAGCTGTTAGCATTTAGCAGCTTAGTCGTCCAAAGGAAAAAATGTATTCTCCAAGTTAGAATGCTGTCCAGAGTCGTTTGTGGACGAACGTCCTTCAATGATCACATGACCTCTCTGTGTCGATCACATGACCTCTCTGTGTCGATCACATGACCTCTCTGTGTCGATCACATGACCTCTCTGCGTCGATCACATGACCTCTCTGCGTCGATCACATGACCCCTCTGCGTCGATCACATGACCCCTCTGCGTCGATCACATGACCCCTCTGCGTCGATCACATGACCCCTCTGCGTCGATCACATGACCCCTCTGCGTCGATCACATGACCCCTCTGCGTCGATCACATGACCTCTCTGCGTCGATCACATGACCTCTATGCGTCGATCACATGACCCCTCTGCGTCGATCACATGACCCCTCTGCGTCGATCACATGACCCCTCTGCGTCGATCACATGACCTCTCTGCGTCGATCACATGACCTCTCTGCGTCGATCACATGACCCCTCTGCGTCGATCACATGACCCCTCTGCGTCGATCACATGACCTCTCTGCGTCGATCACATGACTGTGTCGATCACATGACTGTGTCGATCACATGACTGTCGATCACATGACCCCTCTGTGTCGATCACATGACCCCTCTGTGTCGATCACATGACCTCTCTGTGTCGATCACATGACCTCTCTGTGTCGATCACATGACCTCTCTGTGTCGATCACATGACCCCTCCGTGTCGATCACATGACCTCTCTGTGTTCACTAAATATGGAAATGAATTCAAATTTACACATTAAACATTCTTATTTTCTTTCCTTCTAAATTCACGTCTGAAGCATCAAGCATGAACGAAACCTTTTCTGCTTCGCCTCCGTCTCCAGATCTGGACTTCGGCATCCTCGCTCGAGGCTTCGCCCTCCTTCGCCTGCCGAAGATGCCCGAGCTGAAGGGCAAGACGTTTTCCAACTTCAAAGAGACGGGCGTGGACACGGAAAAGATCCGCTACAAGGACAAGAACCGGGAGAAGCAGAGACAGAAGATGTTGAAGGAGCTGAGGGAAACGGTGAGGATCCCCTATCCCAAAAGGACATTTGTTAAAAACCAGTCCTGGTCCAAGCAGAAGACCAGGATGGAGCGCAGGAAGAAGAGGGCGTCCAAGAGGAAACACGATGAGGTATTTATCTTTAGAGGAAACATCGGGTCCATCTGTGGGCCGGAGTTCTTCACCGCTCTTACTTCCTGTTCCTGCAGGGCTCCGGCGGGGAGGAGGAGGACATGAAGGAGCTTTTGGACGACACCCGCCTCCTCAAGAAGCTGAAGAAAGGCCAGATCAGCGAGGAGGACTTTGAGAAAGGGGTCACGCCGTCGAAACCAACGGCCGCCGGACCCTCGGGGGACGAGAAGGCGTGACCGCAAAGACTCTCAGAATGAAACCCAACACGCCTGTTTACCGTTTGATGATGTTTTTATTGACAAGTTGTGGCGCCGTTATAAATAGAGCTTGATGAGTTCGTCGCTGACGGCCGACGGCGTGAGGACCCCCAGGTCGGTGAAGAGGAGGGTGATGAGGGAGGGGGGCGTGTAGTCGATCATGGGGTGCTCCTCCGACAGGTTCTGTATCGTCTTCAGGGTGTCTGCTTTGTACTGTGGAGGCCAGGAGACCAGAATAAATAAATGAATAGTCCAGAACCAGAACCAGACGTGAATCTGGGTCTCGTACCTTGAATTTATCCGGTACGTCCTGCTGGTTGAGCGGATACAGACGGACGAACTTGAAACTCTCCGCCACAACGTAGAAGAGCTTGTTGTGAGCTTTGGAGCACAAGGCCATCTGGTAGGTACCGATCTGTGAGAGCAGACAGGAACCCAGAACAAAATATCAGCGGGTCGTTTCTACTCAGGCCAACAGAACCAGGAACAACTAGACGGGTGTATGTCCCCAATCCCCTGCGTTGTACGTACGAGAAGTTCCCCTGAATTAAAAAAAAAACCCAGGTCCTCCTAAAGAGTGAAATATAAACTTTTTTCTATCGAGTCGATTCTCAAGAACTGAATTGGACCACTTGAGAAATGATGGCCCGGATAATCTTTCCGTTAAGCTCCCCCTAGTGTCGGGTATATAGAACTGACCTTTCCCAAACTCACTCCAGTCCTTCCTCTCACTAAGGCTATGTGTATACTATCATATACTATAAATCAAGCTTTTGCAACGATCACATCAAACAGAACCGGTTCTTAAACTCTACAGGCCCATAATCTGGCTTCTACTTGGTTTTTGCAATTTTATAACAGACATTGATCCTAGATTATAGCACATGAAATTGAAGTTTATCTCCATCTAGTGGACATAGGTGGTGTTTTACAGGCAAAAGTCACATTTGTGGTCCAAACAGAGTTCTCCTGGTTCTGTCCCACATAAACTGTGTAGATGAACATGAACTTTGTGGTATTTGTACCAAATGTGACGGAGTAGTTATGAAAGAGTTTCTGATTGTTTAGGGGAAGATTTATGCTCAGTGCTTTTTCTAGTTACGCTTGTTTTTAGCCATCAAGCTAGCTTGTTTGCAACTAGCGCCTGTAGTTGGTCAGAAGGTGATGACGGCCAATGACCCTGCAGGATAATGAAGTTACTACTTGAAAATAGTCTAAAATGTTTTTTATTCCCGAGTCATGTTCCGGTCCAAAAACAAAACAAAAAAACCCGAACACAGACCTTATTGATGATGCCGCCACTCTCAACGACTCCCTCTGCTCCAACAATAACCAGGTCCACTTTCTCCAGGACGTACCTGCGCGACACGACGACAGCAGCTGATAAATAAACGACTTCTCCTCGACAACCTGAGACTCGTCATGATATTTTAATTCACCCCACGGCGGCGTCCAGAACCACCGTCACCGGAACGTTGAGTTTCCTCAGGGCCTCCGCCATCTGCTGGCTGAACACAGGAAACGTTCAGTGAGAGTCTGTCCCTTCAGAATAAAAGGCGTTTGGTGGCGGCGCACTCACCCGGCCAGGTCGGGCTGTGACTCCGTCACGTAGACGGAGAAGCGTTTCTTCTCCGCGGCAGCTTTCTCCAGAACCCTGAGGACCACTCTGGAGTAGGAGTGGGTCAGGATTTTCTGTCGGCACAAGGAAACGACCATGAAATAAAACCTTGTCTTCAGAATACGTGTTAATCGTACGTCCCCGGGACAAACCTCTCAACAACTTCTCGGTTTAAGAATCTGACGTCATTTCAAACTTCTTCCTCTGGAATGTTTGTGTGTGAAGAATCAGAACCACGACTCAACTGGCGAAATTGATCTGACAGCCAAATCACCTGAGAACCCCTAACCGGTTGTAATGTTGTGGCTGATCAGGCCGCGTCTTCAGTTTCAGAACATTACTGATGATTGTTCACGAATGGAGATAAAAGACAGACTTCCAAATGAAGAGTCGGCGCAAACCAGTCAGCCATAACATTACAACCGGTAACTGGTTTTAATGCTGGAAGCTGAAATTTTACATTCAAAAAGCTTAAAGTTTAGTGTGACGCCTAAAAGTAGAAGTTAATGCCACGATACAAATATCAGTAGTAAACAATTAAAACAGTTATAGAAGCCAGACCTGATGTCTCATCATCATCATCATCATCAGTGGTTTTATGTCTGATGGGATTATTCCACTGATTAGGAGGAGAGAACAGCCGGTTGGTTCCTCAGACCCGGCCGTCGTTTCCATCTCAAAGTGTCCTTGAGCGAGACACTGAACCTCAGGCGGCTCCTGATGTCTGAGTCCCACCAGCAGATACCGATTTCATTTCTTTCTTTAAAAAAGGTTCAGAGATCATAATGAGTAATCTATTTTAAGGGCTCTTATTTTGAAGGATCGCAGTGGAAGTAACAAATCTGTTCGGCATTGTGTACGTGTTCTGAGCGTTTGAAATGATTGTACCCTTCGTCCTTAAACCGTCTGTACCGTCTTAAACATTTTGAAGTTAAACTTTGTACGCCTCATTCAGTCTGTTATATGTTCTATGTTGGCTTTTTTCAGGTTCTTCAGGGGGCGTGGCTCTGAGCTCCCGCCTATCATTAGCCGTTCTGCTAATGTTAGCTTTAAACTTGCTATGTTCCTCAGGCGATTAAATGTGAAGTGTGTGATTACGTTTTCGTTGTGCCGAACGCTTTCCTTCCTCTACTATTTACCAATGAACCCTTTGCTGAGACACATTGTAAACATCGTAACGTCTTCTCAGCTCTCGGCGTGACTTCTAGTGCGAATAAACACGTATGTGAAACAGAGACTTACAGCGCCGTCTTTGATGAAGGTGTGACACAGCTTTGCAACTTTGTTCCTGGACATTGAGATCTTCTGGAGGAAAAGTTCCCCCCTCTCCTCCATCACCTTTTTGCAGCGAGACAGATCCTGACAGAGCAGCAAAGAAGAGAATTCATAACTTACTGACAGCACAAAAGTGAGGAAGAGGAGAATCACCATCCTGCAAAATTTTACTCAAAGGGGATGAAGCTGCAGTGGTGATAATCTGACCTTTAAATATTACAACCCTGACAATGATGAAGTGATAAAATCAGGGAATCGATCATTGAAACATCAGAAAAATTCTAAAATTAGCCAAATGAATTATTGCAATAACATAAAAACAACCTCATAAAACCATCTGAGCTATAACCAACCATCAACATCTACTTAAGTATTCTGGACAGAGCCGTTTTGGTCTTTAGATGGAGGTTTTTACACCAGCTGACTCTGGTGATGGTGTTCTGAGGAGCAGGGCGCTTCCACCTACAATCCATGACCACTGTCTCGCCATTTAGGTTTCTGTCAATCTCCAGATATTTGATGACACGTGGATTGGAATGGGTTTGGTTTTTTGGGCGTGACGGTGTCCCAGGGCGACCACTCACCTGGTGCTCCAGCGATGTAAGACTGATGAAGCGCAGGAAGAGCTCCCCTCCTGAGGACACGGCCACAGAGGAGTCCACTCCTGTCAGGCACTCCGTGGCCCACATCAGGCCCTCCCTTAGGCCCAGGATAGTTTCACCTGAGGGAACAGGGACAGTTGGGAGATTCTGACTCACTAGAGACAGAGGAGCTTTATTCATGACAGTGAAATGATGCAAACCTTTGTGTCTCTTGAGGAATTTCGAGCAGAGTTCGGATGGCAGCCACAGCAGAGGCCATATCCGGGTCTTTGCTCATCTGAGCCCTGAAATACTCCACCAGCTCTGACCCAGACAGAGAAACACGGTCAATGCCAGCACCTTTAAACTAAAGACAAACGTGTCAAACCCCAAAACATACCTTCTTTATCCATCCTGAAACCGGAGACTAAAATATGAAGTCTTGGGTGGAAAACGAACTACTAGTTCCTATAAATTAAACTCAGGTTGTTTGACAAATGCCAGAGTTGCTAACTCCGTCGCGTTCGTATCAAATGAAACTCAAAATGTAATTTAAAATTTTTTAAAAGTGTTAAATGAACACTTTCAGTCAAACTCTTCGGAATATCGCCATAAACGACGCTTAGGTCCACGGGGATATGTTTTATTTTTAATATTATTCGTGCTGAGCGGGGCACTCGCTGGGCTGCGTGTTGTGTCGCGAAGAGATGACGTAGCACGCATGTTGAAAATACGTGCTCTCTTTTCGTGCTGTCGGAATTTTTGAGCTTTCAGCAAGTTCGCCTATAGTTTTCAAATTATTTGTACTCATCTGTTTTTTTAATAGACATACAGTTATTTTCACGGCGTAAAACGTCTTGTCTAAACACTATATAGTAATTTAAACAGTAAATAATTATCATTAGAATTGCCGGGGGTTAACGTGTCAGAACTGATGACGTACTGGTTTCACCAACAGACCTACCTACTTTTAGTGCTGTCGGAATTTTGAGCTCTCATCAAGTTTGTTGGAAAGAAATAGGCTGTAAGTACAGATGCTTGTGCCCTAATTTATAAATAGACTTAAGCTTTTATAATAAACTTTTTTTTCATTATCAATGTTGAGTTAAACATGCTACTATTAAGAGGGGTATTATTAAATTAAAAAAAGCATATTTAAGTGTGTTAAATATATATATGCTAAAATATAAGAGTTAAAACATTTTCACATGAAAAATAGAATTGCTTGCTGATACTGTAAACTAATTACTCGAAATATTTTCTATTGCTGTCCAGGCCTACAT
Source organism: Lophius americanus (assembly GCA_037951165.1). Lineage (NCBI taxonomy): Eukaryota > Metazoa > Chordata > Actinopteri > Lophiiformes > Lophiidae > Lophius > Lophius americanus. The sequence goes on from JBBDHG010000446.1 coordinate 112,506, forward strand.
TTATATTATAATTTGTTAACATAAAGACCTCCTGCTTTTTCATTATGGAGAGAGAAAACCTGCCAATTAAGGCAAAACTTGTCTTTTAACATCAGAAATAAAATGATATCTCTAGGATAAGAAAAAATCTAGCTCTGGGTAAAACTTCATGGAAATCCATCAATTAGTTTTTCCATAATCTTACTAACAAACACACAAAGGAAAAAGCACAACGTCCTTGATGGAGCTGAAATTGGGACTTAAAGATAAAATACAATAGAATAGAATAGATCTATGATAATCAGTTCAGTTTAAAAATTATTCATAAGTTAATTGTGTAAAATGTACATAAGTAGTGAAAATGTTGATAGACAATAGGTAGAAATGTACAAAACTAGCTCTGTACAGGGGAAGATCATATATTCAAAGGGAAGATGTAACAATCAAATATCATATCGTATTATATCGAGTGCAAAGGTCCAAAAACTTACCTTTAAACCTACTTTGTTGTTTCTTCCTCTCTCATTCTCCTCAGTGTGTTCAGCACGTTGTTTTATTCTCTGCCCCACAGTGCTCGACTCTGAGCGAGGCATGTTTGTTGAAGAGTGTACACAATATCTGTTTAACATCTATACTTATAAAGACGTTGTTGCCTCATTTCCTGTTCCTCTCCAGTGTAAAACATCAAAGGAACAAGGCACAACAGAAACCAAGGTTTAAGGTTGCAGAGTCCTCCATTAATGTCGAAGTTATTGCCAGCATGTAAATCTACCGACAACTCCAACAAACTCTCTGAGTATCTTTCAAATACTCCATAGCCGCTCGTCTACTGCAACTTCCACTTCAGCATCTCTGTTCAGCCCACAGCTCCGGCCCAAGGGAACATCAATGGAACAAAGGCAGCAATAGTGGACAGTTTCAAAAGAACGCCGCTCCACTTTGTGACATCACTACTCCAAACGGCTTGTTATTTTATCTATTTTATTTAAAACGCTGTGAAACACGTAACGTCAACAGAATGTAATCATCTGTAATCATTTAAAATGCACCTTTAGATGGTTTTTCATTAAAAAAAAAGAGTTTTTGACTACGTTAATTTTCTTTTCTGAGATATACTTTTAATGGATGATTGTAATTAAAGGAAAACA
>JBBDHG010000447.1:0-7500 GCA_037951165.1 Lophius americanus
CTTCCTCTCCCATTAATATTTAATACTTCATTTCTACATAGTCTCTTTAATATCTTTGTGTATAATTAAACATGCTGTGTTATTATATTGTACCGATGTAAGCCTTCCCTTCTGTAGTTAATGTAAACTGAGCGCATACATAGGTTTCTGGTATTTATATATATACATATATATATATATATATATATATATATATACACAAATACTTGATCACTGGCTTTTATTTTTACAGTCTAATCAGACTTTCCCCTCACTTTTTCTTTCAGATACTGTGATAGAAAGTTTGGTCTAATATCACTTTATGTGTTACATGATTGAAGTATTTGAGTATTATTGGGTTTTTTATTATTTATTTTTGTTTGTCCTGTTATTCAGTTGCAGTTGTGATGAGATACTTAATAACGTAAGAACATGGAGTAAGAATATTGTCGTGCAGTGTCGGTATTTTCTCCGATATAAGTTGACAGTCATGACCCTTACCTCCATAATGACTGTTTTTATCCACAGTATAATCCTGCAAACGCATCATGTGTTGGATTCAAGTACAGGATGAGTATTAACGCGCCCAAGGAGGTGGATGAGGAAGAAAACGTTTTCTCTATGTTCTTGTTGTTCTCAGATCGTTGGGAAATACCTAAAAACTCATTCTTGGAACTGAAGGGTTTGGACAGTGTTTGTGTCAGCCCGACCTCTAGGTAGAGGATCAAACAGGATGGAGGAGAAGATGAACGTACCAGTAGAACTACAACTCCAAATCTGGTTGTGGAAAAAGCACATAGACCTTTATAGAAGGAGTAGATGTGGATTTTCTCTGACTTCGGTATCGGCCATATTTCAAATTGTAGCTACAGTCCGGAAAGTTTTTCTTCAACAGTACTTCAGCGAAAGGCCCATCCTGACATCTGTCAACGATCACATATAAGTGGCTCTTAACAGACGCATGACACCGGCTTTTAAATATGGAGGAGGGCTGAGATGGACGGCACAGACCACAGAGATGCTCCCTCTACCCTGAGCTGGAAATGACAAGCAGTAAGTAGGCCTCTAAGACTTACGGACAAACAGGTGGAACAGCCTGGAGCACAGGTGTCAAAATGAAGTTCAGCAGGTCGAATCAGTCTCTAAGGCTTCAGTGTTTGTGGTTTATGAGAGCTTGAGATACTTTCCAATGCTGCACTGCAAAATGATGACAGAGGCCAACAAGCTGCCAGTCAGTGTCCTTCAACATGTGGGGTCAGTTCTGGCGGTGGTTCACGACATTTCTCCCGACATTCTCACAAACTGTCCAACGCAGTAAAGGTTTGTGCAAAAGGAAGTTCAAAGTTATCCACACAAATCTAACATTTAATATGAATATACATATTTCCCACTAAAATTATTGGCATAACTATGAAATCTGGTGATTAAAGTTAACAAGGATATTACCACTCCTGTTTTATATCCTTAGCTTCACCTGTGTGAGCAGGAACTCTGAAGTGGTGAACAGGTACTTCCTGTTTGACTGGGGTATAAATATGAGGCGACACAGGCCTGATTCTCTCTGAGGTTCTTCATCATGATGAAGACCAGAGAACACAGCAATGAGGAGCAAAGAAAAGTTGTAGAGCTGCACAAATCTGACAATGGAGACAAGAACATCTCTCAGCAGTTCAAAATGTCAGTTTGAACAGTTAGATGAATAATGAAGAAGTTTAAAGAGACTGGAGATGTTAGACATCAACCTGGAAGAGGACGTGTCTGTAAACTGACCCCACACACTGTGAGGAGGAAGGTTGGACTGGCTGAAGACCCTCCAAGGATCACAGCTAGAGAGGTCAGAGGTCAACTGAAAGTAGGTTTCAGAAAGTCTCCCTAACCACTGTTGGATATCACCAACACCAACACCAGCTGCAAGAAAGGAAGATATAGAGAAAAGCCCCTCTTACCCACTGTGAAGTCTGGTGGTGGATCTCTGATGCTGTGGGTCTGTTTTTCTTCCAAAGGTTCTGGACATCTTGTTAAGCACATGGTTCCATGGACTCCATCAAACACCAGCAGATACTGGATGAAGACCTGAAAGCCTGTCAGGAACCTTAAAGTGGGTCGTGGTTGGACCTTCCAGCAGAACAATGTTCTGAAGATCACCTCAACATCAACCCAAGAATGGTTCAGAGGTCACAGAATAAAGGTTCTGCCATGTTCATCCCAGTCACCTGACCCAAACCCACCAAAAACATCTTTGGTATGTCATGCAGAGGAGGGACCACCATCAGAACCTGAAGGAGGTGCAGAGGTTCTGTATGTTATTCTGGCAAAAAGGGGTGGAGCTAAATATTAAATGCATGATCCCAATATTTGTGGCACATGTTTCAGAAAAAATAATTAGTTTTATGTAACAAATATAATGATTTTTTTATTTTTTTATTTCGGTACTGAAATAAAAGTTTAGATTTTGTTGAATGTTTGAACACAAAAACATGATTATAGACAATTTAAACCTTATAACCACTGACATCGGTTACCATCATTCTTTGTATTTTATCTTTTTGAACCGTTCAATCAGGAGCAACTGAATAAAAACATTTTCTACGAGTTACAGGAAAGAAGAAGAAAACATCGGACCGCCCTTCTTTCTAAAACCCGACCCAAAAGAAGGTGATTTGCTGTACCTGAGTCATCCTCATGAAGAACCTTCCACTTGGTCCATTTGTTCCGGCTGCAGATGATCTGCTGAATTCTTCAACCAGAAAATCCATTTGGATTTAAGAAACGGCCCGTTGTAACCTTGAACAACTCTGCCATAAAAAAAAGAAAAGAAAGTGTCGACATGATAAAAAAGGTTCTTGGGTCTCAAACGCGCTCAAGCCGCAACTAAGGGTGTTTATTCATTTTTAATTTTTTTCCGCTGTGGGAGATCGGACCACAATAGATATTCAGATTCTGATTCTAAGCAATCGTCCGTGAAGCAGCGGCCCATGTGATTGGACTTTGTGCGGCTCTGGCCTCGGTGCCGGCTCAGGATGAGGAGGCGGAAATGAAATGTTTGTGAGATAATGGTGGAGAAAGACGTCGAGAGAAAAGAGTGGAAGGGAAAAAAAAACAACCAAAAAACGTCTTTAGCTGTTTCAGTGTAACATGAAAGTCCGACCGAGGAGAAGTTACGTCATTCAATCTACATGGACAAACGTGTTTATGTAGCCATATTGTAGCTGACAACCTGAAGTTGCTTAAAGGTGCTGGAAGGTGCTGGAAGGTGCTGGAAGGTGCTGGAAGGTGCAGGAAGGTGCAGGAAGGGGCTGGAAGGTGTGCTGGAAGGTGCTGGAAGGTGCTGGAAGGTGCTGGAAGGTGCTTGAAGGTGCTGGAAGGTGCTTGAAGGTGCTTGAAGGGGCTTCCATGTGCGTCCCCAGTGGCGGCGGCGTGTGACGACTCGGCCTGCGGTTGAACGTGAAGCGTATCTCTGGCAGTGGAGGAATATTGGCTCGGCCCGATGATTCATCACGGCCCTGCAGCTCTGACAGAACTCCCCCGACACAGAAGCCCCTCCAGGAGGAGAAGTGAGGACAGCTCTAATTAGAATGAATGCAAGGATGTGGAATAAGGAAATGATCCATCACAATACAGATCAGCTCATCAGCTCAATTTTCCGCCCGACCGGTTGGATTTTACGGGTAGTAATGGATCAGACGACCGGCGATGGCCGTCGCTCACGATGACACATTGATGCACGAACCTCTTCTTCACGCTGCTGTACGCAGAACATTGATGGGTGGGATACTTCAGGTAGAACCCAAACAGACACGGTTCTGTTGATTCTTGCCACATTTAACCAACAGTCTCTAAACGGAGTTCTCTAAGTACAAATCTCTCACGGAGCCTGACGGTACCGCTGTGGACTTCATCTGGTGTCTAACATTGGACTGTCATATTATATTATATTAGATAAGATAATGTTCATTTTATACTGGATTAAATATTGTGTGTGTGTATATATATATATATATATATATATATATATATATATATATATATACTGTGTATATGTAAGGGTAAGTATTATGGGTGTAAACCTCCACTTGATCACGATATGATATTATATATATCTATATATATCAATATATCAATATATATAATATATATCAATAGTTTGGATGATCTTCCATGTTTAAAACATTAAAACATTCAGAGTTTAATCATGATTAAACTCTGAATGTTTTACATCCTACAAAACAAAATATCTATAAAAAGTTAATATCTAATGTCTTATGAACAATTTATTTTTTCGTTAGAACTCAGCGTCTCATTATCAAACACTTTTTTCAAGTTTAACCAACTAAAATATGTTTAGTGAAATTTATATGAAGTTTATTTGGACAAACTCATTTATTGTTGGATTACGGTTGTGTAGTCAATGCTAACTAAGTTAGCATGCCTATGGCATTTCCCACTACATGTTAGCATGAAGCTAATGGAACAAGGCAGAAAACATTCAGACTGAACCTGAAAGTCTTTGTTTCTCATCCGAGGAAGTTTTTATCTGATAAAGTGAACGCTAACGTTCAGGGAGAGCAGAATACAGGCGTAAACAGGGAACCGCAGCCTCAGGCTGTGCGTTGGGGAATAGGGGAGGGGCTTGTGTACAGGAAGTCTGTCTCTCTTTCTGTCTGTCTGTCTGTCTGTCTCTCTGTTTGTCTGTCTGTCTCATTTGATTATTGTTTTTACTGCTAGGTGAACGTCTGAATGTGTGAATGAGTGAATATATGAATGAATGAATGTGTGAATGAGTGAATGAGGGGAAAGGTGTAGAGCTCTGGATGAAAACATGATATAAAGATAATGGCTGATGATTTCAGAAGTAAAGGATTCTCACATGAGGAGCTCTTAGCAACCGTTCCCTGATGCTTGAAAGGTTTTATTCTTGGAGTACATTTCACACGGCGGGTAAATCTAAGTGCATGTGACGCCAACGCCGTTTCCGTTATATATATATATATATATATATATATATATATATGTATGTATATATATATATATATATATATATATATATATACATACATATATATATATGTATATATATATATATGTATATATATATATATATATATATATATATATATATATATATATATATATACTTCAAATGATGATATCATTTTTAATGTGCCTCTTTAAAGAATAATTCTTATGGGCTTCCTTTACTAATGTGTGTTATTTTAAAGCGCTGCTCTGGAGGAGTGTTTGAGCCTGATCCTCAGTTCCTCCCACCGCCTCCGCCGCCACTGAAGAAGCCTGCTTTAGAACTGGGATGAATAAAAGAAAGTGCTTTTTCACTGCAGATGGTTCAAAACCTCCGCATCCATCTTCTGCAGGGCGAGGGGCCGGAGGTCCCTCGCCTTGCCGCTCTGCCTCTGCTCGGAGACTATATACGTATATAGGAACCATTTTTCATTGCACAAAGTCCCAGAGCAGAGGGAGCTCCAGTGAAGAACCTCATTCTACTATTTTTCTCTTCGTCGGTTCCAGCTTCATCTGAGTGCATCTTAAGTTTTCTGCAAAAACTCTAAATCTTACCGAGACACAATCACTGATACTTCTTTTCCATCAAAGATAACCTGGTGCTAGTTCGGTGCTGGAGCTAGTGCCAGTGCTTAGTTGGAACTCGAGAACTTCCTAAGAACCTGTTTGCTTTTCCTATGGCAAGGAGCTAAGTCGGAGCCACGCCATTACGTCAGTGTACGACGTAATCAGTTCTTGGTTCTAGACCAGCAAAGAGTTGGTGCTTGTCTGGCACCAGGTCTGAGAGTCCAGAGCTGGTGCTTAGGCTGTCGAGGAGCAAAGAACTGGTGCTTCGGCTGTCGAAAAGCAAAGAACTGGCGCTAAGTCAGGCTCTGGCTCAAAACTAGCCCTGGAACCAGCGCGGTAGAAAAGGGGTATGAGAAAGTGACATTTGACGGAGAAAAAAGGATGTTTTTGGTTTTTTTAGACAGTTCAACATCTTGTTTTGTCAAAGAATCTCAGAAATATCCCAAAAGCTCAAATTTATTTCTTCAAGCTAACTTAGAGAGGAATGTCATCGTAAAATACTTAAAAATGACCCTTTGATCTTATTTCACACTCGTAATGGACTTAAATCTAGAAGAATTTCACTGCTGAACAGATAAAAATGTTATAAATCTCCACAGGGTAAATTTATGAGGCGGATAAAGATAAAAGCTCTCATGTCTTATTGTAAGAAATCTTACCAAGATCATTCTCACTTCTTCTTTTGGCAGATAACAGCCAAGGACCTGTGATAGCTCTCTCTCTCTCTCTCTGTCCCTCTCTCTCTCTCTCGCTCTCTCTCTCTCTCTCTCTCTCTCTCTCTCTCTCTCTCTCTCTCTCTCTTCCACTCTGAGAGTGAAAAATCAACTAGGATGGAAAAATCCATAAAATTAGACTAAATACGGCTAAAAACAAATGCACCAACAAAAATAGGATCCTTCCTTATCTGTTCCCCATTTTCCCACCCTTTCAGTACGATTCACCCTTTATTATTTATTTTTTTCATTTTTTCTTATGAGGGAAAAGAAGGATTCCTGGAGTCAGGAGAGGCAGGAGATGTGATGCGAGAACATTCCCAGGCTGCATCCTGGGAGTTGATCTCCAGGGGTCAGTAGGCCATGGCGTGCTTTGCTCTCTCTGCGTGTCACCTCTCTCAAACGCTGGGTGGAGGCCGTCCCACCGTTAATCCCACTTTAAGCTTCCTGTCAAAACAGTACAAGCCAGAACCGGAGCAGAAACACATCCTGCTGCTGCCCAGAAGTAAAGTCAATATTTTGACAGTATTGACATCCTTTAAAAAAAAACAGAGTAAAATGTGATGCAAAAAAAATCTTTAATGTTCACATCCATGATCTTTAATTCAAATTATTCACAACTATTTAGGCAAGTAAGATAATATTTTTTTGAAACAGTGTACATTATTGGCACCCTACATTCAATATTTAGCTCCGCCCCCTTTTGCATCAGTATCAATGAGTCTCCTTCTGTAGTCTGTGAGGAGGTCTGAGGACACATGGAGAAGATCTGAGACCATTCCTCCATACAGAACCTCCCCACCTCCTTCAGGTTCTGAGGTCCATTCTGGTGGACTCTCCTCTGCAGCACATCCCACAGATGTTCTGGTGGGTTTGGGTCAGGTGACTGGGATGAACATGACAGAACCTTTATTCTGTGACCTCTGAACCCTTCTTGGGTTGATGTTGAGGTGATCTTCAGAACATTGTCCTGCTGGAAGGTCCAACCACGACCCACTTTAAGGTTCCTGACAGGCTTTTAGGTCTTCATCCAGTATCTGCTGGTGTTTGATGGAGTCCATGGAACCATGTCTTTAACAAGATCTTTCTGACCACAAGATTCAGCTGACCTCTGACCTTTCTAGCTGTGATCCTGTGAGAGTCTTTATCCAGTACACCCATCCTCCTCACAGTGTGTGGGGTCAGTTTACAGACACGTCCTCTTTCAGGTTGATGTCTAACATCT
>JBBDHG010000447.1:12500-65000 GCA_037951165.1 Lophius americanus
CTTGAGGAGCCGAGGGAAGGCTAGCAGGAGCCCGGATAACTAGAGCGGCTAACGTCTTTGTTTCGTAGGTACGGACACTAAGCCCCACCCCCAGTCTATAAAACAATAAGCTGAATTTAGCGTCCGTGTTCCGTTTTCACTGAAGGAGGAAGAGGAAAGACTGAATATAGCAGGAGGGTACCAGAAAAGGAGGGAGACGCAATCGCTAACTGCTAGGCTAATGAGCTTAGCAGTTAGCTAACTATAAGAACGTTAGCTGAAGTAAAGTACTTCAATTACTCTGGGGTTAATCAGGTGGTGAAATGAAGATTATAAGATAAGATTTATATCTTTATTAGTCCCACGATGAGAAGATTTCCAATTAAAGAGGATAATAGTAGTGGTTAGATCACAAACTAACAGGAAATGATAAAACATGCTGCCAGCACAAGAACTGCCTGTGTTGTGTTCAGTGACCCCCCGTGTTCTCAGCGCTGAAGCTTTGCATACCGTTTAATGCGTTTTTAATGATGTAGCGCAATTTTTATAGTCGACTGTAAATCATTTCATGGAGCCCTTGTTTTTACTCCCTGACCCCACTTTGAGAACCGCAGGAGTCGAGAACTTAAATGACTCTGTCGAAGGTCCAGAACCGAACCACAAAAGAATAAAACCGAAAAAAACAATTAACATGAACGAATGCAAAAAGTTATTTTCTAAATGTTTGGATGATGGAAAAGTCTGTTTGTGTATTTAGTTCCACTCTAACGCTTATATATATATACATATATATATATATATAAATAGGTATATAAATATATGTTACACATTTAAATGATTTATGATTTAAGTCAATTCTACGAATTCTGAATACGTACATTTTCAAAATATGACTATTATGAATGTTATAAAATAGATGAAAGTACTACAACTACAACAGTATAATCTATAATTTTAATAATTAAAACTTTCCTTCTTCTTCATCTTCTTCATCTTCTTCCTCTTCAGTGCATTATAGCGGTGGGACGTTCGTGTCAAAGATATGCAATAGGAAGATAATTTATTCGCCTTTCAGATTTTAATTGCATTCATGTATTAAAAAAATTCAAATGAAGAGCAAAAATGTGCAAATGCAATCCTCTTTGTTAAATAACATAGTAAAAGGTCGGTGAGGTCATGATCTCAGAAGAATGCATGATGATGGACAGATGACATCATCAATCATCGGTGCTATATATATATATACATATATATATATATATATATATATATGTATATATATATATATATATATATATGTCATGAATATTAATATTAATATAATATGACTTTTCTCTATGGCTTTCTTTCTTGCTAGGCCACACCCATCTCAGATGTTTGTTTCCTAAAAGCTCTACTTTGGTCTCATCTGACCTCTGACCTTGTTCCAGTGAAAGTCCCAGTGGTGTTTGTCAAACTGTAGCAGCGTTAGCTTGTAGCAGCGTTAGCTTGTAGCAGCGTTAGCTTGTGTGTGGACGACAGCAGAGGTTTTTTTCTCGCTACCCTCCCAAAGAGCTGGTGTTGGTGTCGGCGCCATCTGATGGTGGTTAGGGAGACTTTCTGACCCCAAGATTCAGCTGACCTCCGACCTCTCTAGCTGTGATCCTTGGAGAGTCTTTATCCAGTCCAACCATCCTCCTCACAGTGTGTGGGGTCAGTTTGCAGACACGTCCTCTTCCAGGTGGATGTCTAACATCTCCATTCTCTTTAAACTTCTTCATTATTCATCTAACTGTTCAAACTGACCTTTGAACTGCTGACAGATGTTCTTGTCTCCATTATGTTTCACCTACTTTTAATCACAGGATTTTTTCGGGGAGCCAATAATTAAAATCCAGAGTTATTTCTTAGAAAAAGAACTTGGATGGATTTTGAATTGTAGTCACCAAATTAATGGATTCATCTATAAAACGGTCGTACTTAATTAAAGAATGTAATATAAGGTGAAGATATAAAGTTAGTGAGTAAATGTTTACACGACTTGTTATAACAGTAATGAGAGGAAACACAGAATAATAGGTGAGGGAAAGTAAACGACTATTAGTAATCAGAATAAACATTCACAACAATCAAAGCTCTGTTCAAGAAAAGTGTGTTTTTTTTACAGGCTCATGAATATTTTCTGTTAGCTGTCATGTTCGATGTGTGTTTACTTCAGGCGTTCCACGTAACGCCGACCTCTGAAGCTCCAGGAGAACTTTAAAGGTCACCGGTTCAAGAATAACGAATGAATGAATAATCTTCCAGCCTTCACTCCGGTTCACTCCGTAAAAACATTCAGGACGTGTTCTGTGGAGCAGGAGGAGTTTTTCCTGATTTTTCACCTGGGGACCGTTTAACGGTACCGTAACCGTTACCGTGAGTTTTCCTCTTCGTCCTTCTTTTACTGTCCGCATCTTCCTCTGTCCCACCTCCATCCTGGAAACCTTTCCCTTCACTCCTGCTGCTCCTCTTCTGTCACAGATAACTCCACCCACTCTTCTCCACCTACTCCACCCTGCTTGCACACTCTTCTCCACCTCTTCTCCACACTCCCTGTTCTCTGAACAGGTAAACCCAAGTTCTTAAACTCCTGCACCTCCTCCACCTCTACTCCTCCATCCTCACCTCCTCCTGCCTCCTCCTCACACACATGTATTCAGTCTTCATTCTCCTGCTGACCTCCTCTGTCAGTCTGTCCATCACCACAGCAAACAGGAAGGGGCTCAGAGACCATCCTTGATGCAGTCCCACCTCCACCTTAAATCCATTCAAGGAAGTCTGTTATTGAATTTATTTTACAAAAAAGTTAAAATCATTTAATTTCTCCAGAATTATGAACTCAATGAGAAAACATTTGAAACTTGTTATTTTTCATATACTTAATTGTTTCAAGCGTGTAACTCAGTGTTTTAAAATTCATATTCAGTCAAATACAGTTTTTTTTATATTTATTAGGTAAATAGGAAAACCATGACATAAAATAATCAACACACGGTTAAAAGTGAGATATATAAGATAATAAATCAGAAAAGGAAGGAATGGAAACGACAAAAAAGAAAAAAAGAAAAAGTATTATTATTATTTCAGGCCACAAACATTTACTTTTATAATAATAATATTAATAATACATTTAATTTATAATGCACTTTACATTTGGATCAAATCTCAAAGTGCTACAAAGTAAAAGCAGATAAAAGCATCAAATAAAAATAAAATAATAACTATATAAAAACATGACCAAACAGCAGCAATGTTAATGAAAGTTATAGGTTCTGCTAAAAAGGAAAGTTTTAAGTCCTTTTTTAAATGTGTCAGTCGTCTGTGGAGCCCTAAGATGGTCAGGGAGGGCATTCCACAGACGAGGGGCAGCAGAACAGAAGGCCCGATCACCCATGGTGCTTTTATTACATTATTATTGTTACAGCGGCAGATCGGACAGCTTAAAGATAAAAGCCCTTCTACTAGAACAGCAGAATATGAAATTAAAAGAAAGTGAAAATGCTTTAATGAACTTCCCGTCTGAACTTTTCCACATTTCCAGCGCAGATAGAAAGAGAATGGAGAAGGTTTCATACGTTTGTGCATCTTAGAACACGTCTTTCCATTCATGGCCCAGAATAGTGATGCTTCTAAGGAAGCTTCAAGGTCATCATTTAATTATGGTCTAAGTCAGCCAAGAAAAAGAATCACCCGGCCCGGTTTGAGGTCTTTAAGTGGTCCAGCAGAACCGAGTCCTTCAGATACAGATTATGGCACAAATCATCGTTAGCATTAAAGGCAGGAAATTTGTAATTAAATGTCTGCCTCAGCTTATTTCACATAATTATAAATCACACGTCGAGTTCTCCCACTTTCACTAATTTTTGCCCGCATGAAGATTCTAACCTTCACGCCGCGCGCCGTACGTCTTTATTAACCGTTTGTCCCAGCGGGCCTTAGTGTGATGCCAGTCAAACGGCGGTTCTGTCGGAGCTCCCAGGTTTAAGTAGGTCAGGTTATTGATGCTTTTGGTTCCATCCAGTTCTGCTCCGAGGCTTTTCCTGTCAGTGCAGCAGAAGCTTCCCTTCAGCGACAACCTGAGGAACGCCAGCGGGACATTTCCTCACCTTTGCTGCCAGCTGATTGGACGGATTCCAGCCTTGACCTTGAAAACGGAGGACAAAGACACGCCTAGAAAGGTTTCACATTTACGTGAAGCATTCAGTGCAGATGAAATACCGATAAATCAGCTACTAAAATGATTCTGATTCATGTCTCCATCACCTGTTCAAATCACCTGTTCAAATCACCTGTTCAAATCACCTGTTCAAATCACCTGTTCAAATCACCTGTTCAAAACACCTGTTCAAATCACCTGTTCAAATCACCTGTTCAAATCATCTGTTCAAATCACCTGTTCAAATCACCTGTTCAAATCACCTGTTCAAATCACCTGTTCAAATCACCTGTTCAAATCACCTGTTCAAATCACCTGTTCGCTCCACAGGACATCAGTGTCTACTGTTAGTGTCCACAGGTCACTGACTGTCTCCCCACCGCTGAGAAGGTTTTCAATTCTATGCTGTTTGTTTTTCTAAATAATTCCCACCCAATATAGAACCAGCACTCAACACACACCCAACACACACTCAACACACACTCAACACACACTCAACACACATTCAACACACACCCAACACACACTCAACACACACTCAACACACACCCAACACACACTCAACACACACCCAACACACTCAACACGCACCCAACACACACCCAACACACACTCAACACACACCCAACACACACTCAACACACACCCAACACACACCCAACACACACTCAACACACACCCAACACACACTCAACACACACTCAACACACACTCAACACACACCCAACACACACCCAACACACACTCAACACACACTCAACACACACCCAACACACACTCAACACACACTCAACACACACCCAACACACACTCAACACACACCCAACACACACTCAACACACACCCAACACACACTCAACACACACCCAACACACACTCAACACACACCCAACACACACTCAACACACACCCAACACACACTCAACACACACCCAACACACACTCAACACACACCCAACACACACTCAACACACACCCAACACACACTCAACACACACCCAACACACACTCAACACACACCCAACACACACTCAACACACACCCAACACACACTCAACACACACCCAACACACACTCAACACACACCCAACACACACTCAACACACACCCAACACACACTCAACACACACCCAACACACACTCAACACACACCCAACACACACTCAACACACACCCAACACACACTCAACACACACCCAACACACACTCAACACACACCCAACACACACTCAACACACACCCAACACACACTCAACACACACCCAACACACACTCAACACACACCCAACACACACTCAACACACACCCAACACACACTCAACACACACCCAACACACACTCAACACACACCCAACACACACTCAACACACACCCAACACACACTCAACACACACCCAACACACACTCAACACACACCCAATACACACTCAACACACCCCCAACACACACTCAACACACACCCAACACACACCCAACACACACTCAACACACACCCAACACACACTCAACACACACCCAACACACACTCAACACACACCCAATACACACTCAACACACACCCAACATACACCCAACACACACTCAACACACACTCAACACACACCCAACATACACCCAACACACACTCAACATACACTCAACACACACTCAACACACACCCAACACACACTCAACATACACTCAACACACACTCAACACACACCCAACACACACTCAACACACACTCAACACACACCCAACACACACTCAACACACACTCAACACACACTCAACACACACTCAACACACACCCAACACACACTCAACACACACTCAACACACACTCAACACACACTCAACACACACCCAACACACACTCAACACACACCCAACACACACTCAACATACACCCAACACACACTCAACACACACTCAACACACACTCAACACACACCCAACACACACTCAACACACACTCAACACACACTCAACACACACTCAACACACACCCAACACACACTCAACACACACCCAACACACATTCAACACACACTCAACACACACTCAACACACACCCAACACAAACCCAACACACACTCAACACACACTCAACACACACCCAACACACACCCAACATTCCGGTTTTGTTGCATTTTTTCATACACTCAAATTTGGAATAAATTTGGCCAATGGTTTAGAGGTACCCTCAGAAAGTCAGTCTTCTTTATAGAAAAGTTCCCCTAGTGGGGAAAACATGAACTATTACAGTAAAATACCATGTTACTCTATAATCGTTCTCCTCCAGACGATTTAAATTCTCCAAAGTTGGACTAAATTGGACGTTTGAGAAATTTCCATTACGGGTTAATTTCATCCTCAGACTAGGGCGTATGGATACATGAATACATTTAGAAACTGATGAGAATGCCAAGAACTATTTCTTCTTCTCTCTTAGTTAAAAGCTGTTTTTTTTACAAATATAAGCCACTTATTTCCTCAGAGTGTTATTTTATTCCGAGTCTTTTCAGAGACACAGTGAAACTGTTCCCGGTACAGCTGGAACGCCGATATGTTAATTGCTCCGCTCTGAAGGTTTTGCTGAAAACTCAGTATCGATTTTTCTCCCCGTCACGTTTTTCCTCCGCAGCAACTCAATATTAACTCAACTCTCCTCCGAGTCTTCATCCAGTGTTATTCCCCTTCTGCTCCGCTATAAACCCCAGATCGGTTAACTTTTCATAAACCCGCATTCATTACTGTGAATTGATGCTTTGAAGAGAAATCAGCAAAGACAGACAGACCATAATATCACAAAGAGAAGATTAAAACACGGACAAAGACAAGAAAGGAAAAAATGAAACATGAGTTTTCAGTTTGCAGTCTGCCTCCAGTTTCTGATTACAGTCAGGATTCCTCAGATCCAATCAGAAAGAACGGTGAGATGATCCTCCTCACTCCCAGAGAACATCTGAACATCTTCATCTCTGCCTCCTGTCTTCTGGTCAGAAGCACCGTCTCTTAACCATCCAGCAGAACTGCTCTCACCTCCATCTTGGAAACCTTTCCCTTCACTCCTGCTGCTGCTCCTCTTCTGTCACAGATAACTCCTCACACTCTTCTCCACCCACTCCACCCTGTTTTTACTCACATCTTCACCTCTTCTCCAAACTCCTTGTTGCTCTGAACAGTTGAGCCCGAGTCCTTAAACTCTCCAAGACGGTTTTGAAGAGTCAAGTTAAGAAGCCTTCCATCCTTGACGCCTTCATATCAGGAGTGGATAGAATTCAAAGCGAGGAGGTTAAACGTTTCTAACTCCATACTAGAACATGAGATCCTCACTACCAATATGCAGATTGGGTGACTCAGCATAAACGTTACCCTGAGTCTAGAGTAAACAGCTGTCCGATGAATCGACACCTTTAAAGCTCAGCGCTTGGTGAAAACGTTTTGAACGGCGTTCTCACACTGGGAATAATAAAATCCTCGTTTTAAAGCGGGTCTCATTGGGTTTCTGTGCAGATTTAGTTGGTCGGTTTTAAATTATAGCACAGATGGTCGGCTCTCTTTCGCAATCTTTGGATTTGACTATAAATGCAAAACACACAACAGCCATGTTGTCCCCATGATATTCTTCCTGTGGAAACACACAGTGCCTAACAGCGTTCCCCGTGTCAGTTCATCTCATCACTGCCAATCACAACTCAATCCTCTGATGGGCTCATGAAAAAGTCTTTGGCAGTAAGATAGAAAAGTAGTTATGTCAGAAAAACTGTGTGTTTCAGTATAAAAGATCCACACAGTCAGTAAAATATTCACTATTAAACGTTATAAATGAATTAATTGACTCTTATGCTTCAAATCTGGACTAAATCGGACAAACGGATGAAAAACGATGGGCCAAAAACTTTTAGGAGATTAAGCTCTCCCTACTGTGGTAAATTTAAAAATGACTTTCTGAAAATCAGTCCAGTTCTTCCTCCCATTAAGGTCTATGGTGGTGTAAAATTTGGTTCATGGTCCATGAAGACATTTTGAGCTTTTGACGGAGATCAATGTTCTTTTCCTGGAAAGGTCTCTTCTTGGTGAATAAAAGAGTGTTTGACATAAAAGCTCCCCCTGCTGAGCAAAAAATGAACTACCAGAGTAAAGAAAGATGTTATATATATATATATTTATTAGATAGATCCCCTTTAGTCCATCGATATTCAACATTTTTGGACTAGATTGGATCAACCACCCCAAAACCTTTGGATATATATCTCCCCCTATTGGCATTAATACACAACAGATCTTTCCCAAAATCAGTCCATTTCTTCCTCGCGCTAACGTCTGTGTGGCTATCAAATTTGAAAATGATCCACATGGTAGTTTTGGAGTTATCGCGTTAATACGATGGAGCTGCGATGATTCCATAATATCTCACGACCTTTCAGGGAAATAATAATCAAAGATTGTATAACCGTTTTCAAACACAAATGTTCTCTGTTCTCATTATCAGGTCAGAGGAAGAACTCTTCTGGCTGTGAGACTTGTAGCACCTCTTATTCAAGCCTCGCTCTAATGGGAACATCCGTCTCGTCCAATTACACGTCCATTGTGTTCCACAGAGGAAGTGCATTAAAAAAACACCCGCATTTAAAGACTCCTTTTACAAAACATAAAAATGATTTTCATCTGAGATGTAAGAAACACATGTAACAAAGTAACTCAAGTAAAATGAGATGAAAAACTTTTCTTCATGGTCAGAAGTTTCTTTTCAAATTCTGTTATTTGATTTAGAGTTTTTTTTTTTTGTGTGAATAATATGAATTAAAGATGTTGTTGGGATCCTGGAAGCCCTGGAGAAGTCCTTCTGCCCAGATCGGTCTTCTTGTAGTCAAGAAACACACAAAAGCACGTGAGAGTATCAATGTTATCACATAGAGTTTTGTTAATTCATCTAATTGGAACACTGACACCGGCATGCATGCTAATTAACTAGCACGTCCTCCTGGGATCGATAATAGCCCACAGTCGTCATTATTATTCTGTCCAACTGTGAAAATAGTCGGGTTTCTGCATTTGTGTTACTGCTTCTCTGGTACGTGACTAAACATCTGAATGAGCGTTCGGTTCCACGATGGACAATGTAACGCGTGAGATCTTAACGTACGTGATGTGCAAGCGGCTCTAGAAATATCTATTCATGCATTTTCCAAACCACTTATTCTTTGGCCCCCTGGGATCCTGAACGTGGAACACCTGGTGAACGGAACCCACTAGAGCACCTTTACCTGCAGAGGCCAATAAACTGAACCTTAATACGACTAAAGAAATGTGCAGCATCCAAACGGCTTTCCTCTGAGTTAATACAGTACTGAGGAATATAGTATTTTTATGTAATTATAACGTGATCCCCCTCTAAGTTGCTGTTGAAGCTTAGTATAATTAAATGGACTTTTTGACTGACCTATCGGATGAGTAGCTGGGATAAATATACCTACATAGGTAGAACTCATGTAAAGAAACACTAGTACTTAACTGAATACTATGTTTCCCACTTAACATGAAAATAACTTGTATTTGTCTATTTCTGTGCTGTATTACATACTTAACACGTGTGGATGGTGTAGGGGGTAGGAAGTCCTGAATTCAAAAGTTTGCGTGATTGCCTCATTTTGTCGGCAGGATTGGAAAAAAAGAATCTGCTTCTGCATTTTGGCATTAGCTGACAATGTCACTACAAAAGGGAGGAAGAATTAAATGTTGATGCTAGGAGGGTAAATATAATTAAATAACATTTTGACTGACCCATCTGCTGAGTAGCTGGGAAAAATATAGATACATAGCAGATAGAAATCATGTACTGAAACACAACTGAGTATGAACAGTTTAGTTAATAACTAAATACTTTGTGTTTAGCAATAACCATGAAAGGAACATCCTGTGCTGTTGATATATTATTTTGTATAATTAACGCCTAAGGATGGTGTAAGAGTGGGGTACTCCCAAATTCAAAAGTCTACCTACTATCATTTCATTTTTGTCACCACTAATTTGGCATTGTCGGCAGGATTGGGGAAAAAAGAGAGTCTGCTTTCGGTATTTTGGCATTGGCTGATGATCTCTTTTTTTTATATCTATGTACAGTCTATGCCTCATGCAGAGGTGATACTATGCAACATTCCAAAATTCAGTGGTGTATTCTTTGGAACGTACTCTAACTTAAAAAGGTTTTTAAAAAGAAGAAAAACTACCAAGTCAATAGAAAGTCGAAAGAAAAATAAATCTTCGGATCCACTCCAAACTTTTTTGAGCTCTAAACAGTTTATTGTAGCACATCTTTCATTAAGGCGATGAACTTAAGTCTTTTACATTTTTGTAGATGTGCAGCGTTGTCTCCAGGCTGACAAAAAACAGAATCTAGGAGGTGGCGAAACCTGAGGGTTAGGCAAGTACCAGATAAAAAGAAGACTGAGGATGGAGTTCATGATTGGTCGATGAGTTACAACTATGCAGGAAAACAGGCAGCTTGATGGAGTTCAGGTGAGTTCGCAGAAGGGGGAGTGTGTATGAAGCCACGCCCAGATATACAGAGAGACTGATTTTGATTGGTGGTGATGTTCAGCCCCGCCCCATTTGAGATGACCTCTCATTGTCACAAAGACATGACCTTATGTCATTTCAAGGAGCAGAAGGTCCCAGTATTTATCAGTCGGTGGGCTGTGATCTTCTCTCTGTCCTGAAGACGTAGAAATAGATGCGTGATGTTCTTGAGTCCTATTGTCAAACAACAATATGGCCTCCTGTGATCAAAGGCTCTCAGATTAATGAGGATTATCTGAAATGCCTCTGAACAGCTTCAGAACGTTTTAGCGACGGAACACCAGCCACGAGCTTCTGGGTCTCTCGGATCCATGCGAGCTTTGACTCACCTCAGTAATTGGTTCCAGTGTGATCTACAGGGGCTGCTAAGCTATTCATAAAGTGGAGCCGCCGCCGCCGCGGGGAGACCTGAGAGAAGGGAAAAAAACCGCAGTGTGTAAAAAAAGCGCAGGAGTGTGACGCGTTCGCTCGCTCAGAAATAATTAAGAGCAGGAACTCTGCTCTGCTGCGTTAGTTGCTGCCTTGATTAAGGTAATTCAGTGGAAGCAGAGATCCTCACCGCCGGAGAGGTATCACCGCATAACCCGATCCCAGCATTAGCATTTCATGCTCTTGTTATTATCCTTCCACTTGATGCACAAAGCAGAATAACAGTCTTCGTACAATAAATAAATACATAATAATAATACACCAAACAGCTCCTGCAGGCATTTCTTTTCTTTTTTTGAATGCTGAGAATATGCTGTGTCGGCATAAAAAATAAAAAATGCAGTCTTAAGCTGGAAAATCTTAGCCCAGAAGGCTGAAGGGCGTGGCGCTCTGAGACGGATGTTTTTATGTCGCCATGACAGAAAAAAAAGGGAAGAAATGTGATTATTTAAATTATTGATTTGCGTAATTTAATATATATATATATATATTTAAATGACATCTAGTGTACGTCAGCGAGTGGCAGCTGAGTGACAGTTTTAATTTCTGGTTTTCATTCCTTTTTCAGAAATATGTCTCCAATCTGCAGTGAATCAGCATAAAACTGTAAACTCCTCTCAAACAGCAGGCTTCAATCAGAGCCGGATGGAAAAGAGGTTTTCGCCGCAGGGGCTTATTTTCCACACCTGTGGCTTCTCAGACGGACCCGGTCCAAAAGGACAATCATTTGTTCTGTGCTGTCTGAGCGGTTCTGATGTTAAGAGCTTGTTAAATAAGCCATGAGTCGTTTAAAGATGTTTACAGTCGATCACTGTGTTACTGAAAATACGCTCATATAATGAAACATTTAAAAAAACATAAATGAGTCAAATATAAAGTAAAAAACTGTGTTTATTGTCTTTGCCCATAAAAAATCTAACCACTAACTCAAGCTTACAAAATTAAAATAAACATTAAATTCTGTACATGAAACAAAGATTTCTTTCTGAAATGGACCGTTGCATTTAATATTTAGCTCCACCCCTATCGCCACAATAACAGCCTGAGTCTCCTCCTGTAGTCTGTGAGGAGGTCTGAGGACACATGGAGAAGATCTGAGACCATTCCTCCATACAGAGCCTCTCCACCTCCTTCAGGTTCTGAGGTCCACATTGGTGGACTCTCCTCTGCAGCACATCCCACAGATGTTCTGGTGGGTTTGGGTCAGGTGACTGTGATGGTCATGGCAGAACCTTTATTCTGTGACCTCTGAACCATTCTTGGGCTGATGTTGAGGTGATCTTTAGAACATTGTCCTCCTGGAAGGTCCAACCACGACCCACTTTAAGGTTCCTGACAGGTTTTTAGGTCTTCATCAAGTATCTGCTGGTGTTTGATGGAGTCCATGGAACCATGTCTTTAACAAGATGTCCAGAACCTTTGGAAGAAAAACCGTCCTACAGCATCAGAAATCCACCACCAGACATCACAGTGGGCATGAGGAGCTTTTCTCTACTGCTTTTTTCTTACTAGGCCACACCCATCTTAGATGTTTATACCAAAAAGCTCTACTTTGGTCACATCTGACCTCTGACCTTGTTCCAGTGAAAGTCCCAGTGTTTTTTGTCAAACTGTAGCAGCATTAGCTTGTAGCAGCGTTAGCTTGTGCGTGGACGACAGCAGAGGTTTTTTCTTGCTACCCCCCCAAACAGCTGGTGTTGGTGTCGGCGCCATCTGATGGTGGTTAGTGAGAATTTCTGACCCCGAGATTTAACTGACCTCTGACCTCTCTAGCTGTGATCCTTGGAGAGTCTTTATCCAGTCCAACCATCCTCCTCACAGTGTGTGGGATCAGTTTGCAGACACGTCCTCTTCCAGGTGGATGTCTAACATCTCCAGTCTCTTTAAACTTCTTCATTATTCATCTACCTGTTCAAACTGACAATTTGAACTGCTGAGAGATGTTCTTGTCTCCATTGTCAGATTTGTGCAGCTCTCCAACTTTTGAACGTCTTTTTGAACGTCAACTTTTGAAACAAATGAACGTCAGATTTATTTCTTCAAATCATCCCCATAGAAACTATTGAACACTATTATTTCTAGGGGGATACGCCCCTTTTTAAGTGTCTTTCCAGAAATAATCTGAGTTAGATGGGTTCTGGATTCACATTTTATTTGAAGGAAGACTTAATGTCAGAAACGTCCCAACAGAACAAATTTGTTGCTTCTGTCTCAACATGATTTCAAGACCGTCATCATTTGCTTAATTTTCTATTTGTTCAGATTCACTCTGCTGCACACATCAGAGGAGGCCCTTGTTTCTGATCCCAGCCCAATTATCGCTGACAGCTCAGTCGGTTCTTCTTGGACAATTAACATCCTCTGAAATCGTTGCTTCCTCCAGGCAACGATTTCATCATTGTTTGCGGTGGCAGTCCGGAGCGTTGATACCAGCCCGACAAGACAAATGAGCACAAAGTCATTAGAAGCTGTTTTCTCTTTGACTTACGTCCAGTCACTGAATGTCTTCATCGCTCCCTTTGGTACGCTGCTAAATTTGGACGGTAGAAAGCCTGAGAGCGGCTACAGTCGCCGTGCAGTGATGCTGGGGGGAGGAGGAGGAAGAGGAGGAGGAGGACGAGGAGGAGAGGCTAGTCCTGACGCGCTGTCACAGAGGATAATCTGGAGGCCTGATCATCCTCCTCTGCAGGCTGGATGCTCACACAGAAACACAAGCGCTAACACACACACACACACACACACACACACACACACACACACACACACACACACACACACACACACACACACAGACACACAGACACACACACACACACACAGACACAGACACACACACGCACACACACACACACACACACACACACACACACACGCACACACACACGCACACACACACACACACACACACACACACACACACACACACACACACACATTCGGCCCGAACAACCTCCACGAGGCATGTTGGGCGAATGAAAAGCACGCACGCCATTCTCCGAGCGAGCGGCGTCTGGACCGGCGCTGCAGGGATCCTGAGGTCTTCAGCTGTCAGTAGATTCCATCACTCCAACGCTGCTGCTGCTGACGGGGTCACAAGTCCTCAGAGGGTCTTCTGTTCTGGTGCCCAGTACACTTCTCACCAGGAGGAGCGGTCCCGTCTAAAATGAATCGTCTGAGACTGTTTTTGATTGACTTAGTGAAGAGAGATTATCATCGCTGAACTGTCATTGTCTTTCACAACAATGGTATGAGTGACGTCTCATGACTCGCAAGGGACGTTTTGGGGATGTTGGAAAAGTTCAGCAGGTGTTGAAGAAGCGATTCGAATGAGGTCAATAACTGGATTAATGAATACCTAATATTGCTGGTTTACACTGGTTTACATTTAATATGTTTAATGTGATGTTGTCTGTTTGATGGCAGGACTTTAGAGAAGACGTACCACAGAATAGCGAAGGAGGAACTGTGGGATTGAGGGAGTCTGGATTGGTCCAGGATATATATGAGGTGAGCAGCAGGAGTGACGGATAAGATCAAGGTGGAGGTGGGACTGCATCAAGGATGGGCTCTGAGCCCCTTCTTGTTTGCTGTGGTGATGGACAGGCTGACAGAGGAGGTCAGCAGGAGTCTCCATGGACTATGATGTTGGTGGAGGACATTGTGATCTGTAGTGAGAGCAGGGAGCAGGTGGAGGAGAACCTGGAAAGGTGGAGGTATGTGCTGGAGAGAAGAGGAATGAAGGTCAGTGGCAGCGAGACAGAATACATGTGTGTGAATCAAAAGGAGGCAGGAGGATGTGTGGATGGAGGAGTAGAGGTGGAGGAGGTGCAGGAGTTTAAGGAATTGGGTTCAACTGTTAAGAGCAACAGGGAGTGTGGAGAAGAGGTGGAGAATAGTGTGCAAGCAGGGTGAAGTGGGTGGAGGGGGGTGTGAGGAGTTATCTGTGACAGAAGAGGAGCAGCAGGAGTGAAGGGAAAGGTTTCCAAGATGGAGGTGAGAGCAGTTCTGCTGGATGGTTTAGAGACGTTGGTTCTGTCCTTAGTGGATTTTCATCTTCTAAATGTGGTGATAGAGGACATTCAGAGAAGAGATGGAAACAGATAATCCACTTTGGAGACCCCTAAAGGGAACAGCCCAAAGAAGGTCTTTAATGCGATGTTGTTATTTGACTTTGTATTTATATTATTATTATTATTATTATTATTATTATTATTATTATTATTATTATTATTATTATTATTTATATTATTGTATTTATATATATTTCTGTCGTCCAGAAAGACAAAAATAAATCAATTTGAAATGGCAGCAAGTCCTCTTGAACTTGAAAACTGTTTTGAGTTTGTGAGTTGGCAAGTTTTTAGAAAATGTATTCCCTTTTTTAAAACCGGACTCAGTAGATGGTGAACTGGTCCTGCTGAAGTCAGAGGAACTGTTGAAGTCCTGAGGCATGAAAATCACTCCTCTGTATTGAGTTGCTGGACTCAAACCATCCAGTTGATGTTTTCCTCTGGAGGAAAGCTGCCACTCAGACTTTCACAGTCCAATATGTTAAAGCCAATGAGAAGAGCGCCCGAGGCAGAAAACGATCCAAACCTATTCTCAAAATTTCAAAGGGTCAGACGGTCAGCTTGGATTTGACAGCAGATGCTTTCTGAAAAGTAGAAAAGGCTTTTTCTTTTTTCTTTAAAACTCTCCATAGTGAGAAAAATACAAATTATTATTCTGATGTCAATATCCAAGATCGATTTCATGGAGTCGATTCATATGCACCACATTTGGACAAAATCCGTACATTCAGTTCTGTAAAAGCTCCAATATTCTCTTATCATAGCTGGACACCAGATCATTTTTTTACTGGAAAGAAGAAACAACCTGTTCTCCAGTGTGGATCGATATCGACTGTTTTCCCACTAGGAGCTGCTGTTTCGACAGTTTTCATGCACTGAAGCCTTGGATCCACCCCTGAGCCATCAATCTGACAGTCTGGACAGTTTGGAAGGACGTAAAGACGAGGTTCAACATCCTCATACGACCCTAGAGAAAACAATAATGCTAATCAAATGGAAGTAAGATTCCACAGCGTTTCCTCTGGCCTAGAATACAAGCCATCAGAAAGTTTCCCCAACAAGTTATAATTTGTTGAAACTGAGCGCTCAGCAGGAGCAGAGGATATGAACGAAGCGCCTTCCTCATGCGTAATTATCGATGCAGGACAAGCCTACCTCCAGGACACGCCCAAACCCAGGGAGATTTCTTGTACAACGCCGGACGTTGGGGGCAATTTGCTGATATGCCCTCACAGTTGGGGTGGTAGCATAAGCCTGGATATCAAATTCCATTTTCTATATCAACGATTTCTTTTATTACATTTAACCATTACTGACAACCTTATTACCACAACGTGTTATAATAATAATAAGTTAATAAGATTGGAAACTTTGCTTCAAATTCGAATTCAGTGAAGTTACAATTTTGCTAAACATAAATAAGTGGAATAAGTGTTCATACACAGCAATCGGAAGAACAACACAGGACTTCGTACTTGTTGTCGGGGACAACGGCGAAGGCCTTGTTTTTGAACTGCCGGCCCTCGCGTCACACTTCGGCGTTCACAGAGTAGCATCACCGTTAGCGGTTGGAAAATGAAATGTGACTGCATGCTTGCGCTGATAAAGCTTCAGTGCCGAGCCGTTGGAGTGATTCCAAAGTTGCTTAATCAAGACTGAGGCAAGATTTCAACCCAAGAAACAGACATTTGCTGAGGACCAACTCCTGAGGAGGAAACAGAAAAACAACACGTCTTGATGTTTATCATTAATTCAGCTACGCTAATTGGCAGGTACATCGGTTCCACCACCAGAGATCCGGATGAGAAGGTTCACCGAGGGCAAACAAATGCGAGTGAATGATTCTGAATATCCTCGAGTCCTACGGGTCCCAAAGAGACAGTTACATTTATCGGTTGTAATAAAGTGATTAAAACCAGGTTCAAAATCATCATAGGACCACCAAGAAAACAAAAAATGTGATCAAACGTGAGTTAGTTTCTGCTGGCATAGAACACAAGCCATCAGGCGTACGAACAAATCTGGACATCATTCACACAACAACGGCAAATATATTCAGAAAGCAATAATCAACAGCTGTTTAAGAGACTTAACAACAAAGCTGTTCCTCATCTGAATATATCTGCTATAAATCTTTTAAAGTAGTCCAATAACACGGTCGTAAAGGACACCGGTGTGTTTCAGTTCCATTATAAGTTCCTGTTCCATATGGTGTCGAGTCCTTGTTTTCTCCAATGAGTTTTAATTTGTTGAAAAATAAATATTCCTCATGAGCCGGAGACTGGGACAGGAATTAGCGGCTGAAGGACGCAGGACGAGACTAAGCGCGCCCAGCTAGCTGTTATGGCTAGCGAGATAGCCCTGGCTTGTCAAAGAACCCGCCCTTAATGACAACTTCTAAATCTGATTGGTTGAGAAATATGACCATCAACTATTATCGTTTAGATGTCTCACCCAGAGACCCCAGTGGAGAAATCTGATTGGATAACACAAAGCTCGCTTAAATGAGCTAACAGGAAGTAGCATGAGAGACATAAAGTAACGGATGGAAAC
Organism: Lophius americanus; assembly: GCA_037951165.1. Taxonomy (NCBI): domain Eukaryota; kingdom Metazoa; phylum Chordata; class Actinopteri; order Lophiiformes; family Lophiidae; genus Lophius; species Lophius americanus. The sequence goes on from JBBDHG010000447.1 coordinate 30,273, forward strand.
AAACTATTCAAAAACACGTAGTCTCTATTAAATTCTTTATTAAATTCTGATATTTTCTTTCTTTCTGTCAATGTCTGGGCCAGCAGAGAAAGCCTTGATGGTACTGAAGGTCTTCTACTGAAAGGAAGGTTCTGTTGACTTTTGCATAGTGACAAACAAATCGTCAGAAAGAAGTCATCAGTCTTACGTTCATGTCGTCACATGTCCTTGAGTCAACAGATAAAATAATGACTGAGGTGACAGCAGCAGTTAGTCCACAATAAAAAACCTTTGCTGGATCACTATAGGAACCAAAACAGAAAAATCCTGGTCCATTCAGCCCTGATCGATGCATCAGTTCAGAACCCTCCAGAATTCTGACTCTCTGCTGAGGATACGGACCCAACTCTTACCGGATGGCTCGTACTAAGGGTACCAGGGTAAAAAGTTGGTCCACTATTCCACGACCAGGACCAAATCCATTTTGTTCTTCCTGAAACTGAAATTCAATAATCTGTTGGCTTCCCTTCCAGAATCTTGGAGTAAACTTTCCCAGGGAGGCTGAGAAGTTTGACCCCCCTTATAATTGGGACACACACTCCTGTCCCCATTCTTAAAAAGACGGACCCCCACCCCAGTCTGCCACTCCAGCACTACAGTCACTGACATGGAATAGACTTGTCAACCACAAAAGTCCAACAATGTCCAAAGTCTTTTTGAAACCAGGCCGAATCTCCTCCATCCCTGGTGCCTTGCCCCTGGGCAGCTTCCACACTACCTCAGTGACCTCTGCCCAGGAAACGGGTGGGCCTTCCTCCCCTGAGTCTTCGGACTCTGGCTGAAATCCATGTAGATGGATTCCAAAACAACTGGACTTGAAGACATCTGATGAACTGAAGAAGCTTCTGGAATAAAGAGTTGAAACGTCTTCAAGCCAATAAAAAGTCCAGTTGTTTTGGATTCAGCCCCCAAAGGAGAACCAGGACCCGGATGAATGAGAATGGACTCGGACATGACTCCGTCTCCACTATAGAGGACGTGGTTTACGGGATCAGCAGTTCCTCAAAGTGTTCTTTCCAACGTCCGACCATCTCCTCAGGACAGTTTGCCAGAACTCCTTTGAGGCCGACCAGAACTCCTCCCACGCCCGAGTTTAGGCTTCTTCATATTTATCAATGAAAGAATACCTCATATTTATATCCACCTAAAACCGCGAGTCATTGATCCACTCTCAGGAGTTCCTGCTCCAACAGGAAGAACCTTCACCTTAAATCACAGGAGTCTCACCAGGTGGAAATAATTATGTGTTAGAGAAAACAAGTTAATAATGAAATTATTCTTTTTTGGACTAATACACATACATGTATTTGTTATTTGTGTGTATATATATATATATATATAACTATATCCTTGCATGGATTACAAGGCTGAAGAAAACAGAAATGTTTTTTATGACACATTCATCACGACGGTGTCACTGTGGGGTTTTTGTTGCCATGGCGCCAGACGGCAGCAACGGTTCTGAGGCGGCCTTCACGTTGTTCCTGACTGTGTTTTCAGCAGAGGGAGGCTAATGAATGCATTCTTCAGCTTGTTCAGGGGAAAATTAATTTCTCTTCTCATTACACGTCGGGGGTCACGTAGAGGGGAACCGGAGCGAAAATAGACACGGGAATTCTAGAACCGGGATGAGTTCAATGTTCCTGCTGGGAGATTTGGTTTGCAGAGGGACGTCCCACAAAATGAATTAATAAGACACATAGACGGACCACAACAGTCGGCCATATCATTATACACACCTGCACCTCTGTGGATCGGACCAGAACTTCTCACAGATGCACGATTGGATTATCGTCTGGGGAACCTATAGAGGCCAAGTCGACGCTTTGAACTCTTCTTCTTCCTCAAACCAATCCTGTAGCATTCCTGATGTGTGTGAAGGAGCAGCATACTGCTGGAAGGATCAGGGAATACCATTTCCTTTCAAGGGGGGAGGGGCTTCCACATAAATGGTAGGAACCACGGTTTCCCACACTAACATAGGCTAAAGCTTGACACTGCCTTGTGCCGGCCTGCCCTCTTCCCATAATGCATCCTGGTGACATCTCTTTCCCATGATGCATCCTGGTGACATGACTTTCCCATTATGCATCCTGGTGACATGTCTTTCCCATGATGCATACTGGTGACATGTCTTTCCCATGATGCATACTGGTGACATGTCTTTCCCATGATGCATCCTGGTGACATGACTTTCCCATTATGCATCCTGGTGACATATATTTCCCATGAGTAGTAGTCTGACGTAGTAGTAGAGTAGCAGTCTGGACGCTGAAGGGAGAGGACGCTGGCGTTGTCTGTTCGCCGCTTTTCCATCAGAGTTCTACAGCCTGCAATACAATTAACCGACAAGTAAACCTTTTATTGTTGGTCATCGGCAAACCTTTTGGATATATATCCGTATTTGTATCTGTTTTTCTGTATTTGTATTTGTAAGTATTCTACCGAGTCTGGTGACGGTCCGCCTACCTGTTGCTGCAGGTGCAGCATCACCCGGAGAATTCTGTATCTGTTTGTTTCATCGTTTATGTCCGTTTCTGTTTGCTCATCGTTGATATCAGTTTGTTTATCCGTCTTCTTCATCACTGCCCCCGTGACACTTTCACCAATAGCCGTTGTTGATCACTTTCTGTGTTTGATAGCTTTTTTCTCAGCATCATTTCCATGAAAATAACGGCTACTAACGTCCTCTGTGCGTCTCGTCCAAAGCTAACGGCTAATAACGGGTTAGTCTCCACGAGTGGCATGATGATGAATTATTCCGTCACCCAGCTGATGAAATTCAACAACTACAACACTCCGTTGTGCATATCGGTTATTAAACAACTCAGACTCCTTCGCCGGCCCCGTTACATTCACAGAAGTTGCCGTTCTAAGTTTGTTTACTCCCGCTCCCGCTCAGATAACTCCATTCCGTCCTTTTGCTCTGACGTGCGCACTATCGCGTCTTTGACACGTCATCAGAATGCTGCAGCCTTTCCCATTAATGTCAATGGACTTTCCTTGTTAAAATCATCCACTGTGCGGGTTAGAAAACGTGGAGTGGATTTTAGTCTTCTTCGGCCAATACAGAGACTCCCTGCTCCATCTAGTATTAAAATAAAACTCTTTAATTCACAATCTCTCACAAACAAATCATGCCTCATACATGACCACATTCTAAATCATGCCTCATACATGACCACATCCTAAATCATGCCTCATACATGACCACATCCTAAATCATACCTCATACATGACCACATTCTAAATCATGCCTCATACATGACCTCATCCTGGAGAAATGTCTGGACGTTATGTGCCTTACAGAAACCTGGCAACAACCAGATGATTTTTCTGTCCTGAATGAGACCTGTCCCGCCGGTTACTCTTACCTCCAGAAAGCCCCCAGCACTGGTCGTGGTGGTGGTCTGTCTGTCATCTACCGCAGTGATTTGGACTTGTCTCCACTGCTGTTGCCAGAGATCTCTTCTTTTGAATGCCTGGCATTTAATTGTAAACCCCCTTTCTCCATGACCATACTTCTAATCTACCGGCCACCCAAACCAAACCCAGCCTTCGTCTCTGAGATGTACAACCTTTTTTTTTGTCGACATTTTACACAACCTCTGCCAATATTTTAGTTCTTGGAGATATGAACATTCATGTCGACTCCCCTGCATGTCGTTTTGCTTCTGAATTTCTCCAACTTCTGGATTGTTTTAATCTCAGGCAACTTGTCGATGTCCCCACCCACACCATGTGACACACTCTGGATCTAGTCATCACTGACTCTGATCCTCTCAGCAATCTTCTTGTGTACGATCTGGGTGTGTCCGACCACAAGGCCGTCTCCATGGAATTGTCGCTTTTGTCATCCCACACTAAGCCCAAACGTCAAATCTACTTCAGGAATCTGAAAGACATCAACCCAGAAACCATGAGAGTCGACCTCCAGCATCTTCTTTCTGCCAATTTTTTATCAGCAAATGTGAGAACATCTCTCAGTAGATTTCTACAATAAATCCCTGAGTAGCATCCTGGATCGTCATGCCCCTGTAAAAACTAGAACAGTCACCTTCTCCCGCTCAGCCCCCTGGTTCACCAGCGAGCTACGGGAAATGAAGGCAGCTGGGCGTGTCCTTGAGCGGCGTTACAAGGCTTCAGGTCTTACTGTCCACAAGCTAGCCTTTCAGGAACACCAAAAGATCTACTCAAAGTCCCTTGGAGAGGCTCGGTCACTGTTCTACTCCAACATCATCAAAACCAGTCCTGGAAATTCTAAGCAGCTGTTTTCCACTATCAATCATCTTCTTAAACCACAAACTCTCCCACTTACAGAATTTACAGAAGAGCACTGTAATAATTTCATGGCTTTCTTCAAATCAAAAATTGACTCAATCCGTTCTGTCCTTTCTGGTTCCTCCTCTCTACCTATCCAGCCTGCTTACTCACAGTTTGAGATTTCCCAGCCTCTAAGGTGTTTCCCAGAAATCTCACAGCAGGAGGTTGAGGTTATCATCAGGACAATGAAATCCTCCACCTGTGCCCTCCACTCCTTTCCTACGGCCCTAGTGAAAACTAACATCTCTTCCATCAGTCCCCTGATCACCGATGTTATAAATCAATCCCTCCAGGCCGGCTTTGTTCCATCTGCCCTAAAAGCCGCCATAATCTGACCACTCCTCAAAAAACCTACTCTCGATCCAGAAGTTTTTGCTAATTACAGGCCCATTTCCAAACTCCCGTTCCTCTCCAAAGTTCTGGAAAAAGTAGTTGCTGCCCACCTCCAGGACCACCTCAAATACAACAACTTCTTTGAAACCTGTCAGTCTGGTTTTGGCTCCGCCCACAGCACAGAAACATCTCTGCTTAGAGTCACAAATGACCTACGGATGGCAGCAGATGCTGGTTCACCTTCCCTCCTGATTCTCCTTGATTTATCTGCTGCCTTCGACACAGTTGACCATGGAATACTCCTACACCGCCTACATCACACCACTGGACTCACTGCCACCGCCCTAAACTGGTTTCAATCCTACCTCACTGACAGAACAGAATGAGTTTCCCTTGGAAATTCAAAGTCCCGGACCCACACCGTCACCTGTGGGGTCCCCCAGGGATCAGTCCTTGGCCCCATTCTCTTCATACTATACATGCCCCTCCCCCTTGGCCATGTCATCAGTCGATATGGACTCTGATTTCATTGTTACGCTGATGACACGCAAATCTACATAAAAACTGACACATGTTCCTCCTCAGCCTCTCCATCCTCATCGTCATCATCATCTCCCCTGTCAACTCTCCGCGCTTGTCTGGAGGAGATAAAGGTGTGGATGAAAAACAACTTTCTCCAGTTGAACAGCTCCAAAACCGAAGCTATTTTAATTGGCACCCCTCATCAGACCCAGTCTTCCTCAATAACCAGTATTACCTTCCCTGGTCACGACATTCCCCTCTCTTCATCAGTCACCAACCTCGGTGTAAGATTTGACCCTCAACTCACTTTTGAATCCCACATCAAACACATCTGCAAGATCTCCTTTCACCATCTCCGAAATATTTCCAAACTCCGTTCGTCACTAACCTTGAGTGATGCTGAAAAGCTGGTCCACGCGTTCGTCTCCTCCCGACTGGATTACTGTAACGACCTTCATCACTCCTCATCGGGATCCCTGATAAAAGTCTTCAAAGACTTCAGTATGTTCAAAACATCTGAAGGATCCTGATGAGAGTTCGTAAACACGAACACATCACCCCTGTTCTTCATCACTTCATCGTCTTCCCATCTCCACCAGGATTGATTATAAGATCTCTCTCCTCACTCACCAGTGTATCCATGGTAACGCCCCCCCCTACCTGAAAGAACTACTCACCCCACTGACCTCGACACGATCCCTCCGTTCTACCCACTCATACCGCCTCCTCCTTCCCCGGACTAAACTCAGCACCATGGGTGATCGGGCCTTCTGTTCTGCTGCCCCTCGTCTGTGGAATGCCCTCCCTGACCATCTCAGGGCTCCACAGACGACTGACACATTTAAAAAAGGACTTCAAACTTTCCTTTTTAGCAGAACCTATAACTGTAATTAACATTGCTGCTTTTGGTCATGTTTTTATATAGTAATTATTTTATTTTTTTATTGATGCTTTTATCTGCTTTTACTTTGTAGCACTTTGAGATTTGATCCAAATGTAAAGTGCATTATAAATTAAATGTATTATTATTATTATTATGATGCATCCTGCTAACATCTCTTTCCCATGATGCATCCTGGTGACATCTCTTTCCCATGATGCATCCTGGTGACATGTCTTTCCCATTATGCATCCTGGTGACATCTCTTTCCCATGATGCATCCTGGTGACATATCTTTCCCATGATGCATCCTGGTGACATGTCTTTCCCATGATGCATCCTGGTGACATGTCTTTCCCATGATGCATCCTGGTGACATGTCTTTCCCATGATGCATCCTGGTGACATGTCTTTCCCATGATGCATCCTGGTGACATCTCTTTCCCATGAGGCATCCTGGTGACATCTCTTTCCCATGATGCATCCTGGTGACATCTCTTTCCCATGATGCATCCTGGTGACATCTCTTCGCCACTTCAGCGACACACACATGTATTAAGTATTCTTAAACTTTAAACAAATTGTCTTGAAATCAGCTGGAAATGAATCTTCCAGTGGAATGTTTTTAATTCTTATAAGAATCATGAACTTCTCATCAGAGAATCTCTTCATCACGAGACAAAGTCACTCAAATGTTATGTTCTTATTGCATCCTTCATTAACGACAGCTTTAGTCATTTATGGTGGAATTATTTCTCTGCATCTGACCCCGTTCTGAGAATTAAAGGGCATCGACCAAAACCATCGACCTGCTGATCTTCTGACTGGGATCAGACTCCACCCACTGACCTACACCGCCCCAATCCAGCAATTATCAGCAAAAGTTTAAGACTGACTTACTTCAAATTATTATTCAGTAGCTTGATTGAGCGAATTTTAAGAATCTATATCCGATATTTATATGTAGGAGAAAAGAAAAAAAAGAGAATCTACAGAATTCTATCCCTGCTGGGGTTTTATGCAAAACTTTATTTTCTTTATTCTGTGTACACAAACCAGACACACACATACACAGAGACACATTTACACACACACACACACATACACACACCCACACATACACACACACATACACACACACACACACACACAAACTCTCTCACACACAGACACTCACACACACACACACACACACACTCTCACACACACACACAGTCACACACTCTCACACACACACACTCACACACACAAACTCTCTCACACACAGACACTCACACACACTCACACACACACACACACGCACACACACACAAACACAAACTCTCACAAACGCACACACACACTCTCACACACGCACACACACACACACACACACACACACACACACTCCCTCCCGCTGTGGGAGCTGTGGGTCAGTGGCGCTCTGACCTGTAGCCCAGAACATCGCTGCGTTTGGGAAAGGAAAAGTTTTACAGTATTTATCTTAACGCTGTGAATCAAACCCGTTAAGTCCAGCAGGTTAAACAGACGGAGGCACTAAATCATTCGCAGCAAACTGGAACAGATGCTGCCAAGAGTCTCACTTCAAAGTGTTCTACCGCTGGAGAAATGGGTCGTGTGTTCTGTGCTCGAAGGAACATCTGCAGGGATTTTCACCCTCACTAATTATACCATAAAATGAGGTGTAAGTATTTTTCTTAGGGGCTGGGGGGTGGGGGTGGGTTGGGAGTGTGGGGGGGTGGGGGTGGGTTGGGAGTGTGGGGGGGGGCATGTTTATTCTTTGAGTCCTTCTCTTTTTAAATATGGACTATCTGTGTGGTCCTGGTCTCCCTCTGATGGGAGGGCTGCTGTTTCATGATCACGACCGATCTGAGCTGTGAGACAGGAATCATCTCCATCGCTTCATGCACATCCCATAATGACACGGTCCTCAGGATGCACCTCTAATGTGCTTTTTAATCCTCGTTTGCAGTTTTAATCATTCTTTTCATGCAACGTTCATAAAAAGAATAAAAATAAAACCATTCCCTTTTGTTTTTTTTTATATATGCATAAAAATAATGTTAAATGACTCTTAATTTGAAAGGTGAAATAAATGCATGTAGGCTAAACCTCTCTTCCTAACGTCTCTGTCTTTTCTTAACATATATTTTTTTCCCTTGCAACACTCCACGAGACTGTGACAGAATATGTGTCAAACTATAAAAAATACTATTTTTAATTGTAATTATTCAAAAAAATCTAACCTTTTTTTCAAGTATCTAATTGTTTTTTTAAAAACCCAAAAACAACAAATAATTCTAAATAATTTTCTTTTTTTCTGTGATACAAAGGTACCTGAAACATATTTAAGGTTCTGTTTCATGTTTGTATCTTCACCAGTAACTCTGAAGTGGTGAACAGGTACTTCCTGTTTGACTGGGGTATAAATATGAGGTGACACAGGCCTGATTCTCTCTGAGGGTCTTCACCATGATGAAGACCAGAGAACACAGCAATGAGGAGCAAAGAAAAGTTGTAGAGCTGAACAAATTTGACAATGGAGACAAGAACATCTCTCAGCAGTTCAAAGGTCAGTTTGAACAGTTAGATGAATAATGAAGAAGTTTAAAGAGACTGGAGATGTTAGACATCAACCTGGAAGAGGACGTGTCTGTAAACGGACTCCACACACCGTGAGGAGGATGATTGGACTGGATAAAGACTCTCCAAGGATCACAGCTAGAGAGGTCAGAGGTCAGTTGAATATTGGGGTCAGTAAGTCTCTCTAACCACCATCGGATGGCGCCGACACCAACACCAGCTGCTAGAAAGGAATCTATAGAAATAAAGCCCCTCGTACCCACTGTGAAGTCTGGTGGTGGATCTCTGATACTGTGGAGCTGTTTTTCTTCCAAAGGTTCTGGACATCTTGTTAAAGACATGGTTCCATGGACTCCATCAAACACCAGCAGATACTGGATGAAGACCTAAAAGCCTGTCAGGAACCTTAAAGTGGGTCGTGGTTGGACCTTCCAGCAGGACAATGTTCTGAAGATCACCTCAACATCAACCCAAGAATGGTTCAGAGGTCACAGAGTAAAATTTTAGTTTATTTTTTTTAAACTGCAGAGAAACCTGAAAAGTCCAGCGTTTCTTTATATTATTCATATTCTACTATTACGATTAGGTGAATGGATTCCATTATTGGACTTTGACAATAAAAGCTTTAAATCCGTTAAACCTCTCATTGTGTGTCGTCCATGAATCTAATTAAACTCATTTGCCTCGGAAAAATAAAAAAGCTGCTGATGTGCAGAGAAGGTTTGTTCCTCCGTATGAAGCGCTTTAGATTAAATCAATAAACACAAAAGAGAAACAGCGAAGCAATTCCCCCTTCCTGCCCGTCGGAGCCGTTTCAGATAAATGAGGGGCGTGAGGAATCATTTCTCATCCGAGGTAGAAACGCAAGCCGTCAGTTCTTTAGAGTCACCAATCGATGGACGCCGCATTTAAGCAAAACGTAGAGACAGAGTCCGTTTCTATCGCAGCAGAAATCCCGCAGGTTCATTTTTTATTCAGGGTTTTCATTTATAGACCCAAGCAGTTTGTGTTTGGCCTGACGCGGCGTCCTGCTATCGTCTCTGCGCGTCCGTCATGTGTTGTTGAGAAACGTGTCAGGAAGAACCGCCGTCTCGTTATCTGAGGGTTTTGTTTTCATTCTCGGTAATATTAATACAACAACTTCTCACATGTCCAGGTTTACAATAAAACGCCTCTATCTGAGAAAGTAACGTGTTTTTCTTCTCCTGAATAAAGGTTCCACTAAATAGACGAATAAAAATGTATTCTGTGGAATCCATCAATATGACAACAAACAGGCTGTAACCCTTAATGTGACAACAAACACGCTGTAACCATCAATATGACAACAAACACGCTGTAACCATCAGTATGACAACAAACCCGCTGTAACCCTTAATGTGACAACAAACACGCTGTAACCATTAATGTGACAACAAACACGCTGTAACCATCAATATGACAACAAACACGCTGTAACCCTTAATGTGACAACAAACACGCTGTAACAATCAATATGACAACAAACAGGCTGTAACCCTTAATGTGACAACAAACACACTGTAACCATCAATATGACAACAAACACGCTGTAACCATCAGTATGACAACAAACACGCTGTAACCATCAGTATGACAACAAACACGCTGTAACCCTTAATGTGACAACAAACACGCTGTAACCATCAGTATGACAACAAACACGCTGTAACCATTAATGTGACAACAAACACGCTGTAACCATCAATATGACAACAAACACGCTGTAACCCTTAATGTGACAACAAACACGCTGTAACAATCAATATGACAACAAACAGGCTGTAACCCTTAATGTGACAACAAACACGCTGTAACCATTAATGTGACAACAAACACGCTGTAACCATCAGTATGACAACAAACACGCTGTAACCATCAGTATGACAACAAACACGCTGTAACCACCAGTATGACAACAAACACGCTGTAACCATCAGTATGACAACAAACACGCTGTAACCATCAGTATGACAACAAACACGCTGTAACCCTTAATGTGACAACAAACACGCTGTAACCATCAGTATGACAACAAACACGCTGTAACCATCAGTATGACAACAAACACGCTGTAACCCTTAATATGACACCAACACGCTGTAACCGTCAATATGACAACAAACACGCTGTAACCACTAATGTGATAACAAACACGCTGTAACCGTCAATAGGACAAAAAACACGCTTTAACCATTAATGTGATAACAAACACGCTGTAACCATCAATATGACAACAAACACGCTGTAACCGTCAATGTAACAACAAACACGCTGTAACCGTCAATAGGACAACAAACACGCTGTAACTGTCAATAGGACAACAAACACGCTGTAACCGTCAATGTAACAACAAACACGCTGTAACCGTAATTATGACAACAAACACGCTGTAACCGTCAATAGGACAACAAACACGCTGTAACCATTAATGTGACAACAAACACGCTGTAACCGTCAATAGGACAACAAACACGCTGTAACCATTAATGTGACAACAAACACGCTGTAACCGTCAATAGGACAACAAACACGCTGTAACCATTAATGTCACAACAAACACGCTGTAACCATCAATATGACAACAAACAGGCTGTAACCCTTAATATGACAACAAACACGCTGTAACCATTAATATGACAACAAACACGCTGTAACCATTAATATGACAACAAACACGCTGTAACCCTTAATATGACAACAAACACGCTGTAACCATTAATATGACAACAAACACGCTGTAACCCTTAATATGACAACAAACACGCTGTAACCCTTAATATGACAACAAACACGCTGTAACCCTTAATATGACAACAAACACGCTGTAACCCTTAATATGACAACACAGGCACAATGCAAAAAATATCTGCTATTTTTTTGATGGCAAAAACAATCTTCCTGTTTTTCGGGTTCTGAGTAAATCTTGTCGAGCCGATCATTTTGATATGGATAGCATTATTTTACACCTTCACAATGACTTCATTAATGACTAATGAGAGTTTTAGGAACTTTCCTCGCAGTGACCTCCAGCAGAGAGAAGATGATCGGACCTCTGCCGTAGAATCTTCCCAGAATCACGTCCGCTGTCGGACTCCTGACTAAATTCTTTTTCTCCTGCTGCAGCGGGAAACGACTTTAACAGATTGTTGTGATGTCGGGGTGAGGAGATGGATCTGAGCCGGATGAGTCTGCATCCATCCTCCGTGGCATTCCTCTCAAATACAATATATATATATATATATATATATATATATATGTATATGTATATATATATATATATATATATATATATATATATATATATAATCCAAAGAGGAAATCCTCCTTAAAGAAGGTCAATCGACCTCCGGAGCTTAAATCAGACCTTGATCTCCAGTAAAGATTCCTGCCTCTCCTCTTACTCGATACGACCTTGATTATGCGTCTTTTATAAACTACAACTTCCTTTTCTCCTTTAATGTCATTAAAATAAAAGCCCCCGCTGGACAGTTCCAAATCTATTTGTTAATCCCCAAAAGGGGAAATTTTATTCGTTGCAGCAGCTCCAGACTACAGATGTTCTAAAAGTGACTAAAAATGCAGATATACTATATTATAGGACATCTTATAGACATGATTAGATAAACATTATATATATCTATATATATCTATATATATCTATTTATACACAGGAATAAAGATGTGCAATAGTTGACCCGGTACAGATGTCCAATAGTTGTCCAGGTGCAGATGTCCAATAGTTGTCCAGATGCTATCTCTAAACCTACGGGGTATAACATTTCTGGTTTCGGCTCTGGTTTCAACCTGGAGTTTCAAGTAAAAATCGTGTTGATGTCAAGGTTATGACCCCAAAACTGTTATTTTGGCGAAAAAGCTCCACCTAGTGGTGGAAACATACAACTGACTTTTCCCGAAATTACCCCGGTTTTCCTAGACCTCTATCTCCAAAGACTATTAAAATCTATAGACCTTCTATTAATTTTTCCTGCGGTGGCGTATCGTCTGTAGGTTTTACGTTTGCATACGCGAATCATTTCAACATAATTAAATAATGGAAAACTGGAATTACAATTGAGATACACACATGTCCTTTTTTCTTTGACTCTTCTTCATCCCTCATCATCCTCTGTAGCATCCCTAAGGGTTCAGGGTGGTTATGAACCACCTAAAGGAGATCTAAGTGGTATTTGTCATATTTACGGTAACTGTTCATATATTTATCACTAGGTGGGTTTTGAACCGTCAGTCCAGTTTCATCAAAATGTAGATCTTATGATTCGACTCCAGGAAATCTGTCTCTTATCCTGAGCTCAGAAAAAGTAGTTAACTTTTATTTATCTTCATCCTTCAGTCACTATGGGATCTGATCCTAGAACAGACTGATGACATCATAGAAACAGTCAGGTTGAGTCACTATGGGATCTGATCCTAGAACAGACTGATGACATCATAGAAACAGTCAGGTTGAGTCACTATGGGATCTGATCCTAGAACAGACTGATGACGTCATAGAAACAGTTAGGTTGAGTCACTGTGGGATCTGATCCTAGAACAGACTGATGACATCATAGGAACAGTCAGGTTGAGTCACTATGGGATCTGATCCTAGAACAGACTGATGACATCATAGAAACAGTTAGGTTGAGTCACTGTGGGATCTGATCCTAGAACAGACTGATGACGTCATAGAAACAGTTAGGTTGAGTCACTATGCGATCTGATCCTAGAACAGACTGATGACGTCATAGAAACAGTTAGGTTGAGTCACTGTGGGATCTGATCCTAGAACAGACTGATGACATCATAGGAACAGTCAGGTTGAGTCACTATGGGATCTGATCCTAGAACAGACTGATGACATCATAGAAACAGTCAGGTTGAGTCACTATGGGATCTGATCCTAGAACAGACTGATGACATCATAGAAACAGTTAGGTTGAGTCACTGTGGGATCTGATCCTAGAACAGACTGATGACATCATAGAAACAGTCAGGTTGAGTCACTATGGGATCTGATCCTAGAACAGACTGATGACATCATAGAAACAGTCAGGTTGAGTCACTATGGGATCTGATCCTAGAACAGACTGATGACGTTTTGAGATTATTATGAGTCACATTTGATATTTTTTAAGAGGAAAAACAGTTTTTTGGACACAACTTCTTCATCGTTGGTCCTATTTACTCCACATCTGACGCATACGGGTGGACATGAGGACATCTATCTGGTGTATCTGTCATTTTACTCTGATAAATCATGAACTTCTCCTTCACAATCTCACCAAATGAGCAGCACAACATGTCAGTAAACACCTCGGCTGCGGCGTCCTTGAAGATCTAGAGAGAATCGCCTGAAGTGACGAGAGGTTGATCGGATCATGAAAAGAATGGTGGCGACAGCGAATCGGCGCCCGCCTCTTCTCTGACATCCCCCGCATTACCACCCTGTCAGTAAACACACACACACACGCACACACACGCACACACACACACACACACACACACACACACACACACACACACACACACACACACACACACACACACACACACACACACACTCTCAGAGAGCGATCCTTTATGGAGATTGACTATGTAGGGCAGCCTTTTTCTTTTTTACAGTGTATATCCTGTTGACATTGACACAGGAGAGGATTCATTCGCTCACAGCGTTGGTTCAGGGTCTATTTTAGGCTCCGTGCCCACTCCAGCGGTGGGTGGAGTTGTGAGGGAAGGTTTAGGATTGTGTTCGTGTTTTTAACATCCTCTCGCCTCAGATATATTCCTGCTGGTTGAATAAATCCAGGGAAATAATTTCACTCTGTCGTTGTGTCTGCCTCTAAACATGTAGAATAAATAATGTAAGAATTATTATTATTATGTCAACGGAGGGTTTTCAAGTCCAGCTCTGCATCTTCCAGCTCTGCATCCTTAAGCCCCATAGATCTTAGTGCGAGGAAGAACTGGATTGATTTTGGGAAAGATCAGACGTATATTTCAAACACTATGAGAAGTTTGATCCTCAACCGCTGTTCCCCTTTAGTCCAAATTTACTTCATAAGTTGTATTCATCATATTTAACTGTTATTTCTTATATTTCATTCACAGGAAGGAGATTTATCTCAAAATGTTTTTTACCGTATTTATTTCAAACGCTGGAACTTTCTCTAAACGTGGCGACTATAACTCCATTATTACTTTTAAAGTTCCTGTTCTAACTATCTAGGGGAGTTTTGTATTAGTGAAAATATTGTTTTGTTTTTTCAGAAATATCTTCAAAGTTGATTTGAGGATTTCAATCAGGGGAGGTGCTTGTACTACGCAGCAGGTCGGGGGCCTTTTTCGAGGATATACTTGCTATAACTCAGAAATGATTTATTCGATCATTTTCAAATTTTATACTCACATAGAACTGAGTACGAGGAAGGATTGGATTGATTTTCAGATACGTTTGTTGTATATTTTCGACACTAGGGGGAGTTTTTGCTCCAATAATGTTTCGGCCATCATTTCTTAACTGTTTCTTCCATTTAGACCAAATCTGGTGCCAATGAATCAACGTGAGTAAATTCATCTTCTAAATGTCACATTTTACTCTTTTAGCTCAGATTTTCCCAATTAGTGTTTTTTTTTTGTTTGTTTGTTTATTTTTTTTTTACAAAAAACAGCTGACACTGTTTTTTGACAAATCTGCACCTTTGATTCAATTTCTTATATTCAGATTTCACGCTGACATAAACCTGAGTGGGAGGAAGATCCGACTGCTGTCAGACGACTCCTGTATTATTCTGGAAGAGATAAGGAAGAGAGAAAAACAGAATCCTCCTCAAGGATTCTTCATCAGTGATTATTATTGGATGTCGATGCCGTCATGAGGAATGACGGTTTCTGGTATTTGTCAATACACACACATTTTTTTATTTATTTATTTTTTTTGCTGCAGTTTTTCCTGAAGAGCTGCTCTCCATCACCCACTCAACATGCCCCGCCCACACAGCAGGCCGCCGCAGCAGAAACAGCAATACTGTCTCTGCAGCTCTTCCTCGTCCTCAGATTGCTGCCATTTAATCATCACCACAGCATCATCATCATCACCATCATCATCGATCATCAAAAAAACTGGTTTCAATATATTTTATTACGTACATACTCGTTTTTTACTCTTTTTTGGCAATGTGTAGTTTTTAGAAAATACTCAGTATTTGTGATTCTAGGCAGGTTGTTTGTCTAAAATAGCAACAAAAAAGGGAGTTGTGCTGGAATTCATTGATATCATCTGCATTTCCATTTTAGTGATGTCATCTTCACAACGAGGGGTCATGTGACCATGGATGATGAAGGTATAGATGCCCAGACATTCTCTGGACCTGAATCCAGCTTAGAACCTCTGGGACGTTCTGTATCGGTTCATCAGATGCCACCAAGTAGAACCACAGACTTTCCAGGAGCTCACTGGTGCCCCGATCCAGTACGTGGAGGAGAACTTTCAGAACATCTCATCAGGAGAAGGTCCAGATGTTAACAGGAGTGCATATAGACACGTGTGGGGTCAAACCCGCTACAGAGTCACATTATGAGCTGCTGTGGTGAAATTCACTCCATTTGGATCAGAACCTTCACTTTTTGTCTATGATTTTCAGATGGTTTAGAGTCCAGTCCTGGGTGGGTTCATTTTCAACTTAAATACTTCTTTTCTCTAGATCCACGCTGTGATTCCAGTGTTCCCTAAATTATATATATGAAAAGTTACAGGGCCACGCCTAAACCCTCCTGAGACCCCATGATATTATTATCTGGATCAAATCCACTCGTGTTTGTATGAGGTTCTGGCTCATGTCAGAGTCCTTTATTTTTTAATGCTAACAATGTTATTAAATCACAACTGAGTTCGGTGGAAATTGCTGAAAACCGCATGAAGTAAATCCAGCTAATCATTTTTTTTAGCTGTATAAGCTTCATTCCATACTTAGCTGAAAAGTTTAAATTGGAAAACAAACAAAGTACGAGTCTCGGATGGAAAAACAAAAAAAAAAGGCTAAGGGCATAAAAAAAAAGCTTTGGAGAAGTTATAAATTTAAGAGCCTGAAAATAGAACGGCACGCTGGAAGGATGGGAAAAGTTGTCCTAAAGAAGAGCACAGGAGAATTCCCGGTTGGGAATAAGAGCACTACAGTAGATGGAGATGCTGAGATTCTTCCGGAACAACATCAATGTTACATGGCAGAAGCAATTAATCCCCAATTTAGTGAAGACAGGTAGAAAACTCCACTCTATGAAAAAAGTTATTCCCTTTTTTCTTTTCCTGTTTAGAGGTTGTTGGGCATTAAAAAGTTGAAGGTTGAAAAATCAAACCGGGAAAGAAAAGCGTGAATTTGTGCTGTCCCCCCCCCCCCCTGCAGCAGCATTGATCGAAAAATGTGTGCAAATAATTTCTCTTCAGACAGAAAATTCCTTGGAAAAACTATAAAACACTGAATCCCAAAAGTCCAAAGGTTGGCAGAGTTTCTCCTGAAGCCGGGCCTACACGGTACCATTTGATTATTCTCAGGACTGCTTGTCCGTCTGACGGTGTCAGTCCCTTGTCGTTAGTTGCGCGGGGTCACGACGGCCGATTAGCAGCCCCTCTACAGGGGTCCGATGATCGGAAGGTTCGACTGGCTGACGTTAGCGCCTTCTTTTCTCAGCGCGCCTGTGAGAAGTGGGCGGAGCGTCTGTGTTGCCATGGCGACACGACTCGTAGTTATAATAAAAATAACGAGGGAACGCCTCAGGAAACCCCGAGGTGAGCTGGGAAGTGTTGCCGGGAAAGTTACAGCGTGTACGAAGCAGTGCACAACATAATGCTGCCTGGTTTGCGTCTTATCATTTTAAAGGAAGTTCAGTAGCAGGTAAAGAAAAAACTGCTGGGGGGATAAAACACATTTCCTGGCAGAGGTGAAAATGTACCAGGAAAAAAACGGCGAAACTTTTAGTCCCAAAATGTGACATCAAAAAACGCATCTTTATGGAATAACGTCTTCTAGCACCACAGTGAGGCAACATGAAAACAATATAGTCAGCAGGGACCTCGAAAAAAATATCCCTCCGGGATTCAACGAGGGTCCGGAATCCCCCGACATCAGCAGACGAGACCGTTTGAACCCGAATGAATTGATTTTGCAGGAGAAAAGGATGTAATGCATCAAAACGGGAACAAACTTTTTGGAGGACGAGGACTAAAGTGGATAAACCGGTTAAAAAAGGAGGGATTAGGTGTTTAAAAGCTCCGGCGTTTTTTATTCTTATAGTCATTCCGGGGTTTGCTTCCTTTCTACGACCTCCTCCTGCCGTCGTCTGGAGTGAAAGGCGCGTCGACGGCCGACAGCGGCGTCTGGCCACAAAGATTAAAGATGCAGCTGCTATTAAACACCAGCGTCCTCGGAGATTTAGGTTAATAAATTGCATTGGGCCTGAAAAGAAACATCCAGAGTATCTGTGGTAGGAGAAGTAGATACCGGGGGGGGGGGGGGGGTCAGAGGGAGGAGCTCAGACATCTGGAGGGATGCTGCCTCTAGGACGCCCTACTTTGGAAGACGTTTGCGGTACTTCCAACTGGGAGTGGACCCAGGCGGAGAACCAGAACCTCCCTGGAAGGATTAGATATCTTAGATTTCATAGAATTCTTCCGAATACGCTGGGATGAGCTGGGAAGTGTTTCCGGGTAGAAAGACACGTGGAATACTCCGGTTGGAATGTCGGAAATTGACTGTTTAAAGAGATTAAGGCATGTTAATCATGAATCAAGGATTTATCGTACATAACTGCACATTTATTGTGATGAGTTTAATTGCTTGCATGTATAACGCAGGGGAATGGGGATTTGTCTAGTTTTTCGTATCTTGTTTTTTAGGCTCTTCCTCCACTGCTGGTGAAAACAGTCATGACGCGTGATGACGTCATAGGCTGCGTATTCATCAGCACCATAATAACCCACACGGAGCTCTGTGTGATTTAATGGGTCACGTGACGAAGAGTCTGTTCGCTGACGATTTTAAAGGTTGAGGCAGATTGCAGTGAATAAGAATCTTCAACGTGACGCTCGGTTGCTGCTACTCTCGATAGCCTCTTCGTCAGAGCGGCTGCATAAGCGACAGCCGCCGGACGAGAGAAACGTCTGTTTTTCATCCTGTTCAAGCCCATCATGACCGTTACTGCAATAATTCAAAAACACAAAGTCCTTTCATCTATTTGTCTAAGAGCAGATCCAGAAACAGCAGCAGGTGATTCAGAGGGTTTTATTTTTTACTTTAGATATAGACTAACTTGGAGAGGAGACAGACTAGATGCATGACATTAAACAGAATAATTGTAAAAGAACATTCCCTCAGCTACCCACACACACAAGACATGTGTGTATCTGATAATCAACAAACAACTACACAACATGTGTGTATCTGATAATCAACAACTGACTACACAACACGTGTGTATCTGATAATCAACAACTGACTACACAACATGTGTGTATCTGATAATCAACAACTGACCACACAACACGAGTGTATCTGATAATCAACAACCGACTACACAACATGTGTGTATCTGATAATCAACAACCGACTACACAACATGTGTGTATCTGATAATCAACAACTGACTACACAACATGTGTGTATCTGATAATCATCAACAGACTACACAACATGTGTGTATCTGATAATCAACAACTTACTACACAACACGTGTGTATCTGATAATCATCAACCGACTACACAACACGTTTGTATCTGATAATCAACAACTGACTACACAACATGTGTGTATCTGATAATCAACAACTGACTACACAACATGTGTGTATCTGATAATCAACAACTGACTACACAACACGTGTGTATCTGATAATCATCAACCGACTACACAACACGTGTGTATCTGATAATCAACAACTGACTACACAACGCGTGTGTATCTGATAATCATCAACAGACTACACAACATGTGTGTATCTGATAATCATCAACAGACTACACAACATGTGTGTATCTGACTACATGTATACGTGTGTTTTTCTGTATGAATATGTATGTCTATATATATATTTATGTATATATATATACTCACGTCTTTATAGTCTGAACTGAACTAAAATCACGTGTTTCCCTTTAATCCACAGCTACCCTTTTTTTTTTCCTCATTAGCGGGACGTTAAGATAACAAGAATGAAAAGCGGGGACAACAAACACAATTTATGTGGGAATAATAAGACCCCGCGTCGCATCAATAATCCGAGGGGTCTGTAATCAAGAGAGATTTTTTCCCGAGCTGATCTCTCGGTCGGGTCGAAGAGGATGTGTTTTAATGGACAGCGGAGAGGCTTAAGTGATCAATATGATCCAATCTAATCTTTCTCTCACAGAACCCCGCGCCTTTTCGCCGACATCAGCGTTTCCCATCGATTCTATTCCTACGACCCGATGGCGCACAGACGTTTCCCCTCCTCTCTCTCCATGATAATAATAAACTTTATTTATGTAGCGATATTAAAACACTTGGTTACGAAGTGCTTCATGTGAATTGTTGTTATACGATTTACTCATAAATAATTGCACGGGTTATGTGTCAGGTATGCGTGGGGAGTCTTCTCTGTTCCCTGCGTGGCTGATGCAGCATAATAATGAGAACAAACACTTTTGCTTTAATCCGCTGAAGAAGACGGCGTGGCGCTTCAGATAACGGGATGATTATTCATCATGAGGGACGGCGACTGTCACTGGGAGAACTCCAGAGAACTCCCGAGAACGGCGTGTGCCTCAGATGATCTGTAGTACGACGGCTGATTTAACCGATGTTAAAGACGTGGGACACCGCAGACATGAGGACGGTTTCTAAAGACGATGTTTAACTTTATGATGGTCTAAACTCACAAACTACACGATTCATCCAAACACGTTTGTAGGGAAGGTTCCACAGACACGAGATCTCACAGGAACTCACGTGAGCAAACGTGACTTCAGAAGAAGAACATGGAGGATGATGGACGTCCTCTTCGCTCGTATTGTGATTTATCTTATGTGACGAGTTATACTTCCATTCCACATTTGCTCTTCTTCTTCTTCTTCTTCTTCTTCTTCATCAATAATCCACCTCGATCGGGGGTCACGTGTGTTTGGGTTTCTGTTTGCAATAAAAATCCCTGCAGATTTTCAAATCTCGACCTGCTCCCGACCAATCAGCTGCTGAGATCTTTCTTTGATTAGTCATTAAATATATAATTGGCAAAAGTTACGGTACATTCTCACACACCTACACACACACATACACACACACACACACACACTCACACATACACACACACACATACACAAACACACACATACTCACACACAAACACACAAACACAAAATCACACACAGACACACACATACTCACACACGTAAATACACACACATACACAAACACACACATACTCACACACAAACACACAAACACAAAATCACACACAGACACACACACAAAAACAAATGCACACACACATACTCACACACATAAATACACACACATACACCAACACACCCACACTCACACACAAATACACACACATATACACACACACACACACAGTCAAATGTTCTGACAGCTGGTTATCACTTGAGAACAAACGAGACAGATTTAGTGAATATAAAGATATTTTATAAATCTGCATCTTATATAATTGGCTGTAGAATTTAAAGACGATCCATGAAATAGTTTGTGATTCATCACATTTAAAAGTGGTGGGGTCTCCCCAGTCTCACACTGGGGTCTCCCCCCCGTTTGGACGTGTCGTTCTGGAAGCATCAGAGTCCAGAACCCCCCCGACCGGCTCCAGGTTCCCTCTGGATGTCACATGACCTTAAATAGAAGGGATTCTGGATCGGAGACACTTTCCACATGAAACGCAGAATAACAGAGTAAATATCAACATTTGGCATAAAATCCCGTGGCTGTACTTCTGGTTCTGGTCCAAGCCCAGCACAGATGTGAGGAGCAGATGTTGTCCAGATGTTAGAAAGCTATTAAGCGCGGCGGGGGCCGCATCAGACGCTCAGCTGATGTGACTCATAAATGTTGTAAGATGCGTACCGATGCACAAAGAGTTGATTTGTGACGCCGTCCGGACTTCCTGTCTGACGGTTCTGCAGCGATGACACGGAACCCAGATGGTTCCCTCGTTTCTCGTTAGCCGGTTTCATCTCCAGCCGGGGGAGAGAAAAAACCCAGTTTTTATTCTGATGGTATAATCGGAACCTCGTACGACATTTAGTTCTGACTTTGAAGATCTCCCGTACGCCGGGTCACACGGAGGTTCCCTCTGGCCTCGGAGTAAACCTCCTCCTCAAACGGTCTCATTTCGATGGAGACGCATGTTCCGCGGCGAGTGTGAGGCGTGATGACGGTAAAGATGGAGCCTGAATGCACTCGGACCTGTGGAGGCGTGTGATTGACATGATGTGCTGTTGATCCGTTACTCTTCCACAGGAGCCAAACGCTGTTGTGGTACCGCAGAAGTCCATGAAGGTCCGCCGCCCACGCAGCGCCTATGATCAAAGATGGATGCTTTTACACATTTTCTTGCTTATGTTTGCCATCTTCTTACAGTTTTTACATTCACTCAGTGAAGAGTTTTGGGTTTATCTAGTGGACTGAGGAAGAAAACAAGAAAATAGAGACGTCATTCTAGTGAATTCTAGTGCAGATCCGTAAGACAGAGTGGCGAGGGAGGACAGGATATGTATGAGAGCAGTAGGAGTGACGGTTGGGGTCGAGGTGGAGGTGGGACTGCATCAAGGATGCGCTCTGAGCCCCTTCTTGTTTGCTATGATGATGGACAGACTGACAGAGGAGGTCAGCAGGAGTCTCCATGGACTATGATGTTGGTGGAGGACATTGTGTTCTGTAGTGAGAGCAGGGAGCAGGTGGAGGAGAACCTGGAGAGGTGGAGGTATGTGGTGGAGAGAAGAGGAATGAAGGTAAGAATCCATGTGTGTGAATGAAAGGGAGGCAGGAGGAGGTGAGGATGGAGGAGTAGAGGTGAAGAAGATGCAGGAGTTTAAGGAACTGGGGTCAAGAACTGGTGGAGAAGAGTGTGAGGAGTTATCTGTGACAGAAGAGGAGCAGCAGGAGTGAAGGGAAAGGTTTCCAAGATGGAGGTGAGAGAAGTTCTGCTGGATGGTTTAGAGACGGTGGTTCTGAGCAGAAGACAGGAGGCAGAGCTGAAGATGTTCATATGTTCTCTGCACACACACACACACACACACACACGCACGCACGCACACACACACACACACACACACACATGCACGCACGCACACGCACACACACACACACACACACACACACACACACACGCACGCACGCACGCACGCACGCACGCACGTATGCACGCACGTACGCACGCACCCACCCACGCGCACGCACGCACACGCACACACACGCACACACACACACACACACACACACACACACACACTGACAGATGCCACTGTGATGAGATAATCGATGTTCTCCTGACTTCCTCTGTCAGCGGTTACAATGTTATGGCTGATTACTGTAGTCCCCCACCAGAGGACATTTGATGGAAGACGACTGCAGCTGAGACAAGACGAATTCAAATGAGCAGAGGAGACGGAGGCGTAAACAAACAAGAGGATTTTTAATGTAAACAGCCCGAAGTAAAATATTTGTTTTTTTCTTCTCGCCGCTGAGCGAGGAAGAGGAGGAGGAGGAGGAGGACAGAACTGTTTGGAGGGACTGACACAGCACAAATAGGCTTCACCCAACATCCCAGCAAACATCAGCCGCCCGTAGCCCCAGCATGCACTGCAGGATGATTAGAGCCAGAAACAGTTGACATTTCATGAAATGTCAGCCGCCACGAACCGTCGATGTGAAATCCTCTCCAATCCTTCGCCATCCGTCTCCTTCGTTTCTCCAACAGGGGTCTCTTTTATTTTGTAGCAGTTGACCCCCCCTTGTCAGTCAGAGAGATCCAGTGAGAAAAATAACAAGTCAACGCCAAAAAAAAACAGGACAGCGCCCTCCGGATAATTTTAAAAGACATTCTTTTACTCATTTTTTTAAAGGTTGAACTTTTCTTTTTTTCCGGATGGCGCCGTGGATTCAGCGCAAACGTATGAATATGGATTCCAAACAGATGTGGGAACTCAACGATCCTTCTCAGGTGCAAAGAAAACCAGAAGTGAGAATGCTGCAGGCAAAAAAAAAAATCTGTCTGAGGGTGTTTTACATTTATTATCACAACTCAGAGACGTCTTTAGCCCCGCCCACTTAAGGCGGAGCTACAAAAAGTGGATGTTCATCACTCAGGAAAAAAAGGCTCTTTGGTTGAACACATTTTCAGTCTCTATATCTTGAAAAATGTAACTGAACCTGTTTATGATATGAGCCAATAGCAGCATGTAGAAGACAAAGAGTAAGGGCCCGAGGACAGAGCCCTGGGGGACACCGCCTATCAGAGTGTCCTATTCAAAAGTAGGACATTTTTGGGAATAGTAAAGCATGTTAGAAGTTAATAAACAGAAATATGTAGCTTGATACAACCAAAATAGTCTAATGAGTGCGAATAGCTTTTTAAAAACACTAATCTCATTTTAATTGATTGTTTTTCATTAAATATAAAAATGTACATCATGAAAAAATGTTATGTTATGGAGAAAAAAGCATGTTAGACCAAATTATTTTTTCATTTTACGCTAAGAGTGTCTAGAATATTAAATTAATGAATGACCAAAAGAAATAAACGAAAAAGAAAAATTATTTCCGTTTTGTTGTTACTTTTCAAATAATTTAAAAATCATTAATCAGAATTTTAATTAATCCGATTTTTATCGCTACTTTGATTACTCTAATAAAATCATCATTTCCACCTGATAAAACATGATTTATTTTCGACAGTTATTCCGTCGGGGCAGAAGTTAATTAAAAAAAAGGAGAGGTAACCGGGCCCGTCGTTATGAGAACCAGAACCAGAGAAACCTGAGCCTCCGCGGTTTTGGATCCGTCAGACCTGCAGACTTGTTGACAGAACTACAGGTTCTCACCGTGTCTTTGTTAAACGTGAGACTTTTCAAACGGTCCAGGGTTGAAGGGTTTTGACACCACGGAGCGACTTTCATCTCCAGAACCTGCTCCTCATCTAAATTCACCGTCAACCTGAAGATCCTCCTGCAGCGCCGGACTTCTGATGCAGCAAATTCATCGGTTCTGCCTCAGGGCTCCAGAGTCGGGCTGAGCCCAGAGAATGAATAACCAGTCCTCACAGACAAAAAGGGAATATCCCTGAAAAGCCCCCAAACCCCTTGCGTTGTACAAGCAACCCCCCTGACTGAAGAAAGAATCAAAGAATAATTTATGTAAGTAATGTCTACCATGTTTTTAATTTTAAAAAAAAGAGTAACATATGAACCAAACATACAATTATAGTGAAAGATTGTAAGATAAATCTCCTCATGTAGATTTAAATAAACCATTTTGTACATAATCAGATATTTGGTTGGAAGTAACATAGTTTATTTTACTAAATTGTTCGAACTATGTTTGTTTTGGGGATAAAGCGCCCCCTAGTGTCAGAAATATGCCACCGAATTCTCCCGGAATCTCTACAATTCTTCCCCGCTTTAGAGTCCATGGAGTTTGAAAGTTTGAAAACGATCCGTGGAATAGTTTTTGAGTTTTGCTCCTCGATTCATTTGAACCATATTTGTACTAAATTGGTGCTTATGGAGGTTAAGTCATAAAATCCATGTTTTATTTGTAGAAAGCTCCACCTAGTGAGTAAAACAAGAACTACTAAAGTACAACACCATGTATAAAAGAAAGATGTCCTGGAGTCGATTCCTGGGCAACAAATTTGTCCAAATTTGGACAAAATCAGACCAACAGTTGAGAATTTATGACGCCAAACCTTTTTGGAGATAAAGCTCCCCCTAGTGTCAGAAATGTAGAACCAAACTTTCCCAAAATGAATCCAATTCTTCCTCGCTTTAGAGTCCATGGGGTTTTAAAGTCTGAAAATGATCCCTGGCATAGATTTTGATTTGTGTTCTTTGATTCATATGCACCAGATTTGGACTAAATACGACCAACCAGAACCGACCCAGAACTGAGGAGGAGCTGGGAGATACAAGGAGGAGAAGTTCTGAATCGTGACGGAACTCGCAAAGAGCTGCTCGGATTCAGGGCCACAGACTTTGATGGGTTTCTAATTAAATCAGCGTTAAGTCGATGATTGAGCAGAACTTCTTTCTGCCGTTGGCTCGATCCGAAGAGGAAGAAGCTGTTTGTAATAGAAAATCAATTAACCCACAACCTCGCCAAAAAAATGTATTCTTTGTCAGAACCAGTCAGACCTGGTTTAAGTAACATCACCATCACTTTTCATGTATTTCAGATCAGGACGCTGTCGTGGGTATGTCCCTGAAAAGACTCCAATCCCCTGCGTTGTACCAGCAGTCTTCCTGATCGAACTCCTGTAATTAAATGTGACTCATCTAATAATCTCCATCAGATCCCATAATGACTCCACCTCACTGTTTGTATGATGTCATCAGTCTGCTCTAGGATCAGATCCCACAGTGACCCTACCTGACTGTTTCTATGATGTCATCAGTCTGTTCTAGGATCAGATCCCACAGTGACTCAACCCAACTGTTTCTATGATGTCATCAGTCTGTTCTAGGATCAGATCCCACAGTGACTCAACCCAACTGTTTCTATGATGTCATCAGTCTGTTCTAGGATCAGATCCCACAGTGACTCAACCCAACTGTTTCTATGATGTCATCAGTCTGTTCTAGGATCAGATCCCACAGTGACTCAACCCAACTGTTTCTATGATGTCATCAGTCTGTTCTAGGATCAGATCCTATAGCAACTCAACCTAACTGTGTCTATGACATCATCAGTCTGTTCTAGGATCACATCCCAATAGTGACATAGTGATAGATTTCCTTGTGACACGTCATAAAGGTTGTCAGAATCTATAAAAAATCACTGTGAGACTGTGTTTGTGTGCAACCAACCTTTCATCTACTTCACTACACACCATGTGTGTTATATATATACATATATAAATATATATATATATATATATATATATATACATATATATATATATATATATATTTATATATGTATATATATATTATATATTTTCATCTCTGTTGGTGGATTCACGATTCATGTGTCCCAAAAACAACAGCTACATTAAAAGTATTTAAGGAGATTAAAAAAAGGACATTTCTGTTGTTTACTTGATAACCAGTAAAAACTCATGACTAAAGCGTTTCAGTAATTGAAGTCATATTTCTGAGTATATAGATATCCTCTCTCTGTGTTTTGATGTTCAGGTGTGACCCTGTACCTGTCTTAAATCATTCTTCCAGTCTGAGTGAACGTGGAGAACAAACAGCCCCCAAAGGTGCCCCCTTTAAACAATGTCTTTATTCTAATGATTGAGACGGGAGCCCGTTTATTTCCCAGACCTGCGACATCAATAACATCCACAAACAACAAAACAGAACCAGCCAGACGAGACATCAAAAAGCCCCTCGTCACACAAAGGTGATTATGGTGACAGGTAGAAAATCCTGACTATTTAAGTGATGACTCACATCAGCAGGAATGAAGGAGCAAACATTAAAAGGTAAGTCTCTCCTCACAGAGTTAAAGACTCACCCGGGGATCAAAGAGGTCCAGCGCTCAGCTTCGTGACGGATGACGGATTATTATTCAATGGTGATAATTGTTTTCAGTTTGTGTTTATCGTACTGAGAGCTATGCCCCGCCCCTCCTGGTTTCTGTCTCACGCTTAAGTGAGTTGAATCTTCAAAGAGAATCGAACATAAAACACAAAATGACGGTGTGTTGAGTCATGTGTGAGCGCAAGGTGTTCTACTGGGTCAGTACCACTGAAACTGGGTCAAAGATATTCCTGATAACAAGGGTGTATCACCGAAAAAGTCCCCCTATCACCTGCGTTGCACAAGCTATCCCCAGATCTCCTCAAGTCGATTCGTACGTACTAAATTTGGACTGGTGGAGGTGGAGGAGGTGGAGGAGGTGGAGGAGTTTAAGGACCTGGAGTCAATTGTTCAGACCAACGGGGAGTGTGGAGAAGAGGTGGAGAAGCGAGTGCAGGCAGGGTGGAGGGGGTGGATATAAGTGTGAGGAGTTATCTGTGACAGAAGAGGAGCAGGAAAAATGGAAATCTAATCCTGACAAAATGAACGTCTCTTCAAACCGAGAAGAGCGGGACAGAACCGTCAATAGAACCTCCAGAGAACTTACAGGAAGTTGTGATTTGTAGACGAGGAAGTAGATGGTATTATAATCAGGAAGGGTTTTAATGCCCAGAGCTGACAAAACTGTTGAGACAGCTTCACAATGATTGTTCCAGGGTCTTCCATTATTTCCTTCAAAGGTCATTGGAGAGCTGGAGGTGAGGAGTGATGAAGAGGAGATGCTTCGGCAGAGAGCGGCGCTGCTGCTGTCGGTGCTGCGGACTTCAGAGCTCAACACACGGGAATGTTTGCTGGTATGAAAACGATAATCCCACCAAGATTAAAATGACCTTTTGACCTCTGCAGACGGTGAGGAAGATCCTCGACACGTTAAACACGCAGGAGGAAGAGTTTGTGTTGAGAAAAACAGAGACTAGGAATTTAAATTTCATCAATAGTGTGTGTGTTTGGGGTCAAAGGTCAACCTGCAGGGATGGAAAATAAGCATCGAGGAGGAATAAGTCAATTTATTCAGCTACCGTGTGTGATGAGAAATATTATTATTATTATTAATATTATTATTATTATTATAATTTTTACTTTTATTTTTATTATTGATATATAAATTAATTATTCTTTGACTATTTTGCATTATATTAAATTGTTATTTTTATTTTTATATTTGCATTACTACATGATTATAACATATTTGTTAAAGTTTTATAATATTTTTACTCCAGGGTTATTACATGTTTACTACATGTTTAATACACATTTAGGACATGTTTACTACACGTTTAGTACATGTTTATTACGTGTTTATTACATGTTTATTACATGTTTACTAAAGAGTTAATACCCTTTAGCACTTTGAGATTTGATCCAAATGTAAAGTGCATCATAAATTAAATGTATTATTATTATTAATACATGTTTACCTTAGTTTACTTCATGTTTAGTATATGTTTATACATGTTTATCACATGTTTATTACATGTTTATTACGTGTTTATTACATGTTTACTTCATGTTTAGTATATGTTTATACATGTTTATCACATGTTTATTACATGTTTATTACGTGTTTATTACATGTTTATTACATGCTTACTTCATGTTTAGTATATGTTTATACATGTTTATCACATGTTTATTACATGTTTATTACGTGTTTATTACATGTTTACTTCATGTTTAGTTTATGTTTATACATGTTTATCACATGTTTATTACGTGTTTATTACGTGTTTATTACGTGTTTATTACGTGTTTATTACATTTTTACTACAAGGTCATTACATGTTTACTACATGTTTATTATGGGTTTAGTTTCTTGGAAAACGAGAAGTCCGTAAAGAAGAAATGACTACATTGGATGATGTCTGGAATTAATTATTGATATAAGGTGTTTGTGTGTGAGTCTGTGTGTGTGTCTGTGTAGTGTATGTGTGTGTCTCCGTGTGTGTGTAAAATAAATTTATTGTATTCTATGCAGAACAAATTCTTATTGGAAAACTGTTCTTCTCCCCTGGGTGAGGGAAATACATGCTAATATGTAAAATATTCATCCCCAGCACAGTTCCTGTCCAGAGGCAGATATTTCAAACCTTTTCTCACGTATCAAAGCTGCATAAACATTTCATTATGTTCACCCTGTGGGAGCAGAAGATGCACAGGTGCTAGGAGGCAGCGTTGTTGTTCATCCAGGTAACATGCAGGATGTGTTTCTGAGAACACAGAGGTCACCTCTTACATCGCCGCGGTATCTCCACCTACATGTCTCACCTGCTCCAGAGCAAAGAGTGTGGGAGATAAACCTCCAAACCCTCCTCTGGAGATACGATGTCACGGGAGGCAGGCAGCTAGGAAGGTTATTCCAGACGTCCCTCTTCTTCCGGCTCATCCTGGGGGCTCCTGAGGCGTTCCCAGGCCAGATGAGACACAAAGTCCCTCCAGAAAGTTCTGGGTCTCCTTCCAGGTGGACATGCCTGAAAGTCATCAGGAGGAAGGCGTCCAGGAGGATGAGATCAGATGATGAAGGAGCAGCAGCTCCACTCTGAGCTGAGTCCCTCCTCCTCCTCACCTCTGAGGCTGGTTCCAGTCTCCCTGCAAAGGAGACTCATTTCAGCCACTTGTATCCTTGACCTCATTCTTTCAGTCACCGCCCTGACATCATGACCGGCCTCTTTTGTCTCATGACTCAGCTCTCTCCTCACCACGATGAGCCGATCCCTCGCCATCGTTACTGCTGCTGCTGCAGCGAACTTCCTGTCCATCTCATTTCTCCATCAGTCCACAACAAGACAGGAAACATTCTGTTCTGTGCCATCAGTGCAAAATACCTGCTAAACTGCACTTTCTCTGAAATATGAACTGGCAGGACATCAAATGTGAAACGGCCCTCTATCTCATTTTTGTGAGCTGTTTTCACGGCTGCAATTTTGTTTGTCTGTTTGTTTGTAAACAAGATTACAGAACAACCACAGGACAGTTTTGTGTGACTATTTTACCCAGAGGTAGGTTTCGACACATCCTAGAGGTGATTCAATTTCAGTGACGTTCCGTAGTATTTAAAACAAAATAATAGAGAAGTGACAATGTGGCCACTGCTGCCTTTGATGTTTGTTTTGGGTGGATCTGAGGACTTGTGTGCTGAACAGAGACACTGAAGTGGAGGGTGCTAGCGATGAGCAGCTACAGTAGTTCGGAGATACTCAGAGAGTTTGTTGGAGTTGTCGGTAGATTTAGAGGCTGCTGGAAAAACTCAGGTGTTGTTTATATATATAGTTTATATATTTATCTATTAAAAAGGTGAAAGATTGACTTTGCCGACGACTCAAACCCCGTTTAATCCTGACATTGCAGAAACTTCCGTTTGGACTTATAGACGAATGCAGTGGATTGGACCTAATATACCTATTTTAGATGTACGCTCTTATGAAAATTACTTTTAAGTTGAATTGAGACACTTTCTACGACACAAACCTTCTGTTCTGTGTTCTACGACACAGAACGTTGTTTTTTGGAGCAGCCTGATAAATATCTCAGCTCCAGCCGAGGAGCGGTGGAACCAAGCGGGAAAACTAACCCTGACATTTCATTCGTTTATCTACAGAAGATATGACTTCAGACAGCTAAACAAAACCTAACGCTGACACGGGAAGGACGACTTATGAACAACCTTTATCGACCTCTGCAGAGTAAAACCACACGTCTCTCAGCACACGGGTGGATCGGCGGCTGAACTGATCAGGGATCAGATAAACAGTAGAGCATCTTGTAGAAATCACTGGAGCTGCATTCCCTGTTTGCTTTAATGAGACGAGGATTAAGCAAATCAGAGTTTGAGTGAGCGGACGGCCGGGAGGAGGAAACGTTAGGACAGCCTCAGAGAGATGGATGCCTTCGCTGTTTCCACATCGGAAGGAAGCGCTCCTCCGGAGGTGATTGGAGTAATTGGATGTCAATCCATCTGGATGCATCCACAGGTCTGACAGCGATCCAATCCGGCCCGGATACGAATGACTAAGTGTAAATACGTCCTCGTACACGCCATGGCTTTCATAATGATTTCATAATGACAGGAGAGGAAAGCGGAATCGCTCAGCGGTCTGCGGGGGAGAACCGCAGTGCTGCCTGATTTATGGTAGGAAGCTCAGAACTTTTGATGAATGTTCCCTCTGCGGGAAAATGTTTGTTTTTTTCCACCTTGTGCTTCAGGGTTTTAGGTCGTCTCCAGGTTGTGACCCCGAAAAGTTGAGGGTATTATGAAATCATCATTGTCGCATCTTTATCATTTATCTTTTCTCTAATTTTAGATTCCGATAAACCTCAGTGGGAGGAAGAACTGGATTGATTTTGGTAAAGGTCAGTTGTATATTTCCACCCCTAGGGGGAGCTTTCTTTCTGAATCGACTTGAGGAGAATTATCTGTATACATCATGTTTTTACTCCTACCAATAGTTCATATTTTACTCACTAGGGGGCGATCTTTTATTAAAAACAACGGTTTTCCAGACTTAATTTCTTTAGTAGTCCAGATTTGGGGAATATGAAACGAGATCTGTCCTGTGTTTATCGTATTTTACGCCGGGACGCCTCCCCCTGGAGGTCTTGTCAAGCACGTCCCCCAGGATGAGCTGGAGAGTGTTGCTGAAGAGAAGGACATCTGGAATGTTCTTAGTCTCCTGCCGCTGCAGCCTGACCCAGATCGGAGTAATATAATTCTCTACGTGTCTAATAGTTGATATTTTACTCAAATCTAAGGGGAAACATTTTTATTAATTAAAAATCTACAATACAACAATTTAATCATGTTTAACAATTAAATTTAACTTTGAAGTTATCTTGTTTTTACGGAGAGCTTTTGTTACATGAGGCGTATAATTGCACAAATAGATTATGTTACGGCGGGGGAACCCAAAATTGTCATCACCAGGTATATGGTAAAGTGTAATTATAGAAGGGTCACGTAGATATTCTGCTTTTATTGTGTCTTCAATGTTTTTATTACCGATAAACGTGACAGAGTGATCGAACCGGAGCTGAAAGTTGTGTTGGGCGAACGGCGGCTCCTGAGGACGGCGGCCTGGAGGGAAGAGGAAGAGGTGCGAACAGAGGCAAGCTATCAGCTAGCTATGCTAAATGCAGACCCACTCTTCAAACGCTCTTGCTGACAACGTCGGCCAGTTAGACGATAAGATGGACCTCTTGCGACTCCGACCGAGGTTCGAGTGTCATAAGGAAAGCCCGCCAACGCCAGTACAGTTTGAGGTACTGAAAAATAATGAATAATTAAAATTATTAATTAATAATTAAAAAAATATTAATTAAAAATTAAAATCAAAACTTCTCTCCCTTGTGAGAATTATATGAAATATTAAAGTAAAAGAAGATCTATGCAAGATTTTCGCCTTGAATTCATCGGCACCAAATTTGGACTAAATCGTACCGACAAGGCAGTTACATATTTCCGCCACTAGGGGGAACATCATTTCCAAAAGTTTTTGGGCTATCATTTCTCAACCGTTGGTCCGATTTAGTCCAAAATGGTTTCGTACTGATCAAATTGAGGAGATCTACGGTGTCATATGTTACTGTAGTACTTTATATTGTAAGTTTTGTGGATTTGTTTTTCCTTTAAACATAAACTTCTGTGGACATAATTTAACATTTAGCTAGAAGAGTTCAAGGTTTCATAGATTCCTGGATGTGAAGTTCAATCGTTCCGTGTTTATTTCCTTTTTACTAGGATGTACACGTGAGTTATGATGTTATTTATGCGCCGGATCGGATGAAACCTTATTTTCGTCCACACATCGTCGTCGTCTCCATCTCCATCTGCTTGGAGACGATCTGATCGGATAAATGTGCGTCCTCTCTGGCGCCGAGGAGCATTTGCTCGATGGCCCGACAGAATGTCTGACGCTGAGAATCCTGCTGAAGGTGGGCTGCAACGAGCATCAACGCGTGGAGGAGGAACCAATCGTTTCTATTCTTTCGTTTACAGGCCCGGCAGATGGGCGTTTTCAGAACACAGGGGTCCAATTAATGTTCCGCTCGACTGTTGATGGTATTGAAAAATGTGGCTCCAAATTTAACACTGGAAAATGAATAAAATTACAAAAAAAAAAGATAAAATGACACAGAGAAAAACGTGTTTTCGTATCTTAGAAGACGAGGAATCTGTTACTAGAGCAGGTGATTTTATTCATTCTCTGTCGGAGTCTTGAAAGGAGATTTAATAATTAGATGAAGGAGATCAGCTGGGAAATCTCATTTTGAACAATGTTGTACTATTTTAAGAATTGTTGTGTCTCAGAATAAGTCGGATCAAAAGTTTGTATTTTTTCTTTTTTCCAAGATGGACTACATCATACTTTTTTTTTTTGTGTGTTTTCTTGCATCTTTTAAAAAAAAAATCATTCATCCTAACCGCCAACGTGAAATTAATAGAGTTTCTATCTAGTAGTGAAAATGTTCGAAATTTAAGTCCATCACATGTTTGAAATAAAATCAGAGGAAGAAGATGAAGGAAAGATGAAGATAAAACATGTCCTTCCGTTAGCTGTGTGTAGCTGTGTGTATGTGTGTGTGTATGTGTGTGTGTGTGTAGCTGTGTGTATGTGTGTGCATGTCATGTCGCCGCTTTAATCAAGAGAGAATGTTGGCTCAAAGGCCGAGAGGTTGACAGGAAATAAAACACCGGGGGTCATCTTTTTTTACTTCTGCCGAGAATAACGAAAGAGGAATAACTGAAACTGTTTCCAGACTTAATAACCAGGCAGAATATTTTTACGGCTCTCCAGGATTCACCCATTCACCCTGTGGCCCTAGCGGCAGAAAAAGAGTTCCCAACCGCTCCTTCAAACACCGTCATCATCGTTTTTACATTTTTTTTGTATAAACTCCCGATTCCAAGTGAGACTCCGTTCCTGGTTTTGGATCTGTGAGGGCGTTGGAGTGGATTTATGAGGCGAACAAAACTCCAAACCTCAGGAGAAATAACCACAAAATTCATTTGAATAAATCTCATTATCAGATAAAACCTCCGTGCATCGGGTTGCCAGGACCTTAACTTGATTCTATTATCCCACAGGAAGCACTTATTGATTGTTTTCACCGAAAAAAAGAGAAACTTGAGGTGGATTTAATGTGCAAGCTCGGTAAAAAACAAAACTAAAGCAGATGCGTGTATCTGAGGATACCTGAGTGTTATTCCACTCCCTGACCTCAAAAGCTGATTTCTCTGGTCCGTATATGCCG
>JBBDHG010000447.1:70000-213758 GCA_037951165.1 Lophius americanus
TTATAGTGTTAATAGGTACGTTTATAGCGTTTCTAATGATGTTTATTGTTTTCATATTTATTTTAATAAGTGAAAATCCACCCTGCGTCTGATTCAGGACCACATATGGAAGTGGCCTACATCCGAACTGGAGAAGACCAGATTCCATGTGGTTGGTTCTGTTCAACCTTAACCCTGGACTTCTCTCTGGACAGAAATATATATATTTGGCCTTGAGTCCACTTTGTCCACAAACCACCAGGACGTCTCAGAGTGGACACCTGACCCGTCTCTGAAGACAGAAGCTGGACGTTTGAGGCGTTTCTTTAATGCAGATTCAGCCAGAGAATAAAATATGATCCCACATCAGAGGAGCTGAAGGCAGGACACCTCCAACATGACGGGGAGATGAAATGTCATTCATTTCTCTCTGGTCGTAGAAGAAAACCTCTGACTCCTGGTTGTTGTTCTTCTTCTTCTTCTTCGTCTTCTTCTTCGTCTTCGTCTTCAACAAAAAAGACTGGGAGGATGTGTGAAAGAGAAACTCTGTTTGATACGAGGCTCAGCAAAGATAAGAGCGTTAATAAAGCTGGAGATAAGTCATTTAATTTCTCTGCCACCTCGGCGGGGGAGAGATAAGAGCCTGATGGCGAGGAGGAAACTATTCAGATTGACGGGAGGAAACCTTTCAGTCCGCCTTCAAAAAAGATTTCTGCTGGTGAATAATTAAAACTAAACTTCTGCTGGAGTTCAGAAGGAAGGTAAGTTCAACTCTTCAGTGGGATGGTGGGAGTGGACTCGTCTTCCTCTGCTGCAAGTGGAATGAAATCATAGAAAAAAAATCTTAATCTTAAATTAACACAGAACAACATTTGGAGATTAGTTCTCTGCCCATAACTCATCTCTTACCCTTTTTCCACCGATCTGGTTCCAGGGCTAATTTGGAGCCAGAGCCTGACTAAGCACCAGTTCTTAGCTTTTTCGGGCATTTTTCTTTTTGTTTTTCCCTTTCAAAGGATCGTCTGAACACAGATAGTCTGACCCAGAACAATAACAGGAGATCGTTATCTAACATAAGATAATAGGGACTCAACAATGACATTTTATCAGTTTCAATTGGAGCTAAATTTAGACAGAATTGGACATTTGGTAGGAGCGTTCAAGTAAAAAAAAACATTCTTTTTAAAAAAGAGAAGCCCCTTAGGAAGTGAAAAATGAATAATTACAGTTAAACATAGTGATGAAGAAGTTAGATCTCTTCAAGTCGATTCATACGCACCAAATCTGGATGAAATTGGATCAACGGTTGAGAAATGATGTCCAAAAAACATTGATTTACATAAAACTGACTCCCCCTAGTGAGTGAAATATGAACCATTAGAGTAAAATAATGATATATACAAGATTGATCTCCTTACGTTAATTAATATGCAACGGATTCAGACTGAATCAGAACAACGGTTACCAAAGGATGGGCTGGACACTTCCATTAT
The DNA here is from genome assembly GCA_037951165.1 of Lophius americanus. NCBI lineage: Eukaryota > Metazoa > Chordata > Actinopteri > Lophiiformes > Lophiidae > Lophius > Lophius americanus. Next base: position 71,473 of record JBBDHG010000447.1, read on the forward strand.
CTCTGAACGTGGGGAGTTTTAATTATGTTATATACGATCTTTTGTATATAAAATTGAAGATGTTTTATTAATTTGCTTTAGTTGTGTCTATTTGCATGTGTTTTCTCTGTTTGCAGCTCGTTTGACCTTGTGGACCGCCAACCGCACCGAATAGAGAGTGGCAGACAGAAATATGGAGTGGAGGGGATTTTAACAGCTTGCTGCACACACAGACACACACATACACACACACACTCACACATACACAGACACACACTTACTCTCATACACACACACACAAACACACACATACACACACACACTCAAACACACACATACACATCCACACACACACACTTTCTCTCACAAACACACCCACATACACAGGTACACACTTACTCTCATACTCACACACACACATACACCCAGAGGCATACTTTCTCACACACACGCACACACACACTCACACATACACAGACACACACTTACTCTCATACACACACACACATACTTTCACACAAACAAACACCCACACACATACTCTCAAACACACACAACCTCACACACACAAATATACTCTCACACACCCACACATACACACGCACAAACTCTCACACACACACACAAACTCTCACACACACACACACACACACACACACACACTCACACACACATTCTCTTCTTCAGTCGGTATGAGGTCCTGAAACTGTCTCCTGTTGGCCCATGAAATAAAGCCGCTCTCTCACTGTTCCACCATGTGCTTTAATTTTGGGCTTCAGTGGTCAGAACTTCCTGCTGTGACCTGGTTCCTCTCAGCTGAACATCAGGGGGGGTGTTTCCACCCCCAAACTCCTCTTTCAAATATCTTTTGAAAATAAAGGTGCAACTAATAAGCATCTCCTTCCTAATAATTCCTGCCTGGATGATGAAAGTGTAAGAATTAATAACAGGTTGTTGACATGAAGCGATCAAATATCATCATTCAGAAAAAAAACAGTTTTTTTTTGTTTCCTTTAAAGAAGTCTTGAGTTTCTTGTCTAAACTTCCAAATGGTGTCCAACTACCGGAGAGTTTAATAACGCTGGGTACAAATCATTCTTACATTCAAACAGGGGCAAAAATCCAATTTCAAAGTCGGGGCGGGGCACCAAGACGGCTAACATCTTTTAGCATAATCATTTTTCACTATTCCCTCTCTAAGATTGATTTGATATTACCATGAAAAGTATTCAGTTAATCATTAAACCAAACATCTGGAGTTCACATTAGTTAGAAAGATTGTATTTTACTGAATAGACATTGAAGGCATCATACAGCACATCTCTGTGCCGACAGCTACGTTAGCGAGCTCTCCTGCAGATCACGACGGTAAACATTTGTTTGATTTGATTTGTTGTTCACACTTTAGCACTTTCAGATAATAATAAAATAAAATAAATACGTAAGTGAACTCATCACCTGATAATTTATGCCTCCGTCTGTCCCTGACTCTGGGGCGGGGCTCTGTGATGTCACTTTCTAAGTACTAGCCACTTATTCTGCCAGTCCAACCCTCCTCCTCACAGTGTGTGGGGTCAGTTTACAGACACGTCCTCTTCCAGGTTGATGTCTAACATCTCCAGTCTCTTTAAACTTCTTCATTATTCATCTAACTGTTCAAACTGACCTTTGAACTGCTGAGAGATGTTCTGGTCTCCATTGTCAGATTTGTTCAGCTCTACAACTTTTCTTTGCTCCTCATTGCTGTGTTCTCTGGTCTTCATCATGATGAAGAACCTCAGAGAGAATCAGGCCTGTGTCACCTCATATTTATACCCCAGTCAAACAGGAAGTACCTGTTCACCACTTCAGAGTTCCTGCTCACACAGATGAAGATAGAAATATAAAACTGGACTAGAAATAAGATTTCTACCGGCTTTTATTTTTAAGAATTAAGAGGGTTGGCAATAATTTTGGCAAACGTTGCAGAAAAACATATTTGTTTCATGTTAAGAATGTAATGTTGTAGTTTTTTGTGTCTTGAGTGAAAGAATCATCGGTAGATTTCATAAAGACATTTTTATTCATTATTTAAAGGCTTCTTAAAATCCTATCGCTCTATTTTAGAAATGATCCTAGGAGTGACATCACATAATTTAAGATTCATTCTTTTCCTGATGTGGAGAATTAAATGTGATCGAAATCACAAAACACTTTTGCCGGGTTCTACTGACATCCACAGAGGGTCCGGGATCTCCCCCCTCCTCCCTCTCAGCCAGGAGGCCATTAGTGACGCAGTGACAGGATGAATTCTGTTCCACTTATGTTTAACCCCTTCACTTCCCTCCTTTCATCACATCCCTGCTCGCCATTTCTCTTTTTGTGCGTCCAAGAAAGAACCTCCTTCGCCGAGACGCTTTGATTGAGTTCCGGGTTTCTTCCCTCATCATTAACATTGAGTGCCAAATCAAATCTTCGCTCCGGGACAGAAGGACCACAATGCATCTGTGAGCGGCTGATAGTGGCGCCCTTCAATATTGTGTTCCCAAGACGACAGTAAGAATCCCCCTCTGGGTTCCAGTGGCATCGCTTTATCGTTAAGAGAACGCATCAGAAAGTGGAACCGAAATGTCAGAAGAAATTTTTCACCTCCTAAGAGAAAAGCAGCAAATGGAGAAAATGTCATTTTTAATCACGGCGCTGCAGCCGAGGGTTTTTTTTTACAGCCTTTATTTGGAAGCCTTAAAACATCCCAAAACAGAAACTTGATGGTTCGACACGAGGTGGACCAGACCCACAGACCACAGACCAGAACAAAGGGCCCACGAGGCTTTTGCTCAACCCCTTCAGAATAAGTATCTGTACCTGTACCTGTACCTGTACCCGTACCTGTACCTGTACCTGTACCTGTCTCTGTACCTGTACCTGTACCTGTACCTGTACCTGTACCTGTACCTGTACCTGTCTCTGTACCTGTACCTGTACCTGTACCTGTACCTGTCTCTGTACCTGTACCTGTACCTGTACCTGTACCTGTCTCTGTACCTGTCTCTGTACCTGTACCTGTACCTGTACCTGTACCTGTACCTGTACCTGTCTCTGTACCTGTACCTGTACCTGTACCTGTCTCTGTACCTGTACCTGTACCTGTCTGTGTCTCTGTACCTGTACCTGTACCTGTACCCGTACCTGTACCTGTACCTGTACCTGTCTCTGTACCTGTACCTGTACCTGTACCTGTACCTGTCTCTGTACCTGTACCTGTACCTGTACCTGTACCTGTCTCTGTACCTGTACCTGTACCTGTACCTGTACCTGTCTCTGTACCTGTCTCTGTACCTGTACCTGTACCTGTACCTGTCTCTGTCTCTGTACCTGTACCTGTACCTGTACCTGTCTCTGTAACTGTACCTGTACCTGTCTGTGTCTCTGTACCTGTCTCTGTACCTGTACCTGTCTCTGTACCTGTCTCTGTACCTGTACCTGTACCTGTCTCTGTACCTGTACCTGTCTCTGTACCCGTACCTGTACCTGTACCTGTACCTGTACCTGTACCTGTACCTGTACGTGTCTCTGTACATGTACCTGTACCTATCTCTGTACCTATCTCTGTACCTGTCTCTGTACCTCCGCTGTCGTCCACAACAAGTCCTATTTAAACATGAAGTTATGTCTTATGACCTTCATCGATTCATATGCACGGAATTTAATCCAAACAAGACCGACGGTTCGAAGATTAATTGCAGAATAAAGGTGGTTTTCGTGAAAAGTTCCCCCTAGTGAGTAAAATATGAACTAGAGTAAGGAAAGAAACATAGAAATTTGGTTCATTGGAACCAAATTGCAACTAAATCAGACCAACGGTTGAGAGATTCTAGCCGGAAAACTGATTTGGGAGATAAAGTTCCTCCTATTGGCGGAAATATGGGAAAAGACTTTTCCCAAATTCAATCCAATTCTTCCTCGCACTCCGATCTTTGTGGGTATAACATTTGAAAATGATCCAAAATGAATAAGAGTCTGAGTCATGGCGTTATCATGAAGGTTCTGCGGCGGTGGTGGCGGCGGCGGCGGTGGACGTGGTGGCCGTGGCCGTGGTGATGGCGGCGGCAGCAATTCCATAAAATCCCCGACTTTTCAGGGAGATAAATAGTTTACAGCATTAATCAAACAATAGTTTTCATATATTTATCCACAAAATGCCTTAAGGAACACATTTATATTCTGATAACACGTTTGTTGGCTGTGAATGCGCGTCCAGTCCAGTCCAGTGCTTCAGTGCGACCAAAGATGGACGCTGAACCCGTCTGTGTGACGCATCCTGAGCGATGAAGAAAGAAAAGCGATTTAAGACGAAGAGGTGAAAGTTCTCTCTCTGCTCATCCATCGGTTTCTCGTTTCAAGTAGCAGCGGCCGTTCGCTGTCGCCGCCACCTCCGCTCGCCGCTGATATTGGGCCAATCTGTCGGCGACTGGCACATTTATCTCACGCGTGGAAGGGAGCGTGGATACGGAGACTATGTTTACATCAACAACAAAGTCACATGACCGTCTCTTATAACCACCTGGAAAGCCGACGGGGAGGTGACGTATTTGTCTAGACGTCTAATCCTCTCTGTGAGATGTTGAGGCTTCATTTTGTATCTACAGCTCCGACCCATCTCATAAAATACTAGACCCACTCTGTCGTCCACGAAAACCAGGGTACATCCCTGAAAAGTTCCTAATCCCCTGCGTTGTACAAGAATATTAATTTATCTGCAGCACATTTAGAAAAACTCAGTTCAGTCGTTGAGAAATTATGGCCTGAAAACTTTAGGAGATAAGGCTCCCCCTAGTGTCAGAAACATACAAACATTCCCAAAATCAATCCAGTTCTTCCCCGCCCTAAGATCTAAGTGGCCATGGAATCTGAAAGCGATCCATAAAATAGTTTTTGAGTTATGTCGAGAAAACTGTTTTCTTGTAAGAAAGATTGGTAAGAAGAAATGATGATGCAGCAAATATCTTTCGGGTAAACAGGAAGTCGATCTGCGGCGGCGGACTTTTCATCCCTGCAACATCAAATTAGATTTATGCAAATTGTTTTCCAATTTAAAGTGTTTAATTAGACGAATAAACAGGCTGTTTAATTAACGTACTGTTCAAATACAGCCCAGGAAATGAAAAACCCACCGCTGCTGATGGCGATACCAACGACACACACTCTCTCACGACTTTGCTGTTATGAACTTGAGAAGCGATGACCCGTCACCGCAAACACACAGATTCCGATGACAAAACAAACGGATCGGTGTTTGCGCTGTAGGCGGAGCCGCCGGGATAATCCTCGCCTCTCAGTTTGTTATCTAAATATTTAACAGAATAATGCAGTTTGCACATCGGAAGTTCTGACCCGGCCGCTGAGGAAGGGCGAGAGATTGTGAATCACCTTGTGCTGCAAACGAAGGCGCCGCCAAGTGGACGAGAGAGGCAACAGCAGGGCAACCGCCTAAAAAAGGTTCTGGTTCTGCAGGTGGTGGCCGCATACCATTTCCCTCTCCTCATCCTTCCTGACTTATTCCTGCAGCAGATACTGGTGTGACCTTTCTGACCAACCTGTCAGAGCGGGTTGGGTTTATCTTTACGTGAAGAGGCGGGTTAGTGGTTCTGCTGGAAGAAGATGATGGAGGTGGAGCTGCAGGCAGGGGGAGAAGAGGAGGAGCAAAGAGGAGGTTTCTAGATGTGTTGAGAGAGGACATGCAGTTGGTTGGTGTGAGAGAAGAAGATGGATCAGATGTTCCTCCGTCAGTCAGAGATCATGTCTTTACTGACACAGTCATCGGTTCTGAACTTCCTGCTAATCACAGCAGAGCAGCGACAATATGGCCGACATCAAAACCGATGCCTCAGCGGGAAAAAGACAAACTCTGCTAATTAAATGATTCCTGATTAATTCAGCTGCTCTAATTAGACTGTAATCTATTCCACATCAATGTTTTAGCATGTCAGCATGAAAGATGCCGATCTACAAGATGATGGAGGAAAGAGATTATTCTCACCGACGGGCCTCGACCCCCCGATCACCCTCACCCTATATAGACTCACACACACAAACACAGACTCACACACACACACACACACACACACACACACACACACACACACACACACACACCCACACACACATAATCACAAACACACACACACACACACAGACTCACACACATACACACACACACAAACACAAACACACACTCACACACACACGCACAAACACAGACTCACACACACACACACACACACACACACACACAGACTCACACACATACACACACACACAAACACAAACACAGACTCACACACACACACACACAAACACAGACTCACACACACACACAAACACAGACTCACACACAAACACATCAACACAAACCCACACACATACACACACACAAACACAGACTCACACACACACACACACAAACACAGACTGACACACATACACACACACACAAACACAGACTCACACACATACACACACACAAACACAGACTCACACACACACACACACACACAAACACAGACTCACACACATTTACACAGACTGACACACACACACACACACACAAACACAGACTCACACATACTAACACAGACTGACACACATACACACACACAAACACAGACTCTCACACACACACACACAGACACAGACTCACACACATTTACACAGACTGACACACAAACACACACACACAAACACAGACTCACACACATACACAGACTAACACAGACTCACACACATACACACACACATACACACAAATACACACACACTAACACATGCACAAACGAATGAAGTATATTGAACGAGAGGATCCGCTGGGGCGACCCCTAAGAGGAACAGCTGGAAAAAGAAGAAGATTTTCTTTAGTCTTGCTAATAGACAGACAACAGACAAACAGACAAACTGACAGACAACAGACAAAGGTAAAAAATAAAACAGGGTTGATGGTACGGTCATAGATGTGTAGAAGAAGAGCTGTTATGTCAAGACTATCCATGGAAATGTGTTCCTCACAATCATTTGGACTCTGAAACATCAATGAAGCTTTTTCTTTGAGGCAGAGAGAAGCAGAGGACTCGCTGACAGGAAGGCAGCCAACTGACAAAAGCAGAAAAGAACAGATGAGATAAGCAGCGAAGAAAGAAAGAACTGAGTAGAAGTGGAGAGACGGATTTTTCTCTCACCTTCAAAGGACTCCGGTTATTGATCAAACCCAACCTGCTCTGTCGCTCCGCTAACAGAACACACAGCCGCCGGCGTGAGAACATTCTAAACAAAGGTAACTAAGCCATTAGGTAACACATCAGGGGGGGAAACCAGCCTGGTCTTTTTACCAGGGCAGCAAATAGTTTGTCATGTGCCTTTGCTTCGTCTCCTGACATCCTCTCTGTGAGAGACCTCCCATCTGTTTCCCTCTCCGATGGTCCGTCCAGCAGGACGGACTCCTGGACGGACCATAATACTTTGATATTATTGTTAGGGGTAGTCACACAGGTCTGGACAGATTCTTTGATAGGATTGTTAGGGGGGTAGTCACACAGGTCTGGACAGATAGGTTAATATTATTGTTGGGGGGTACTCACACAGGTCTGGACCGATACTTTGATAGGATTGTTGGGGGGGTAGTCACACAGGTCTGGACAGATACTTTGATATTATTGTTAGGGGGTAGTCACACTGGTCTGGACTGATACTTTGATATTATTGTTAGGGGGTAGTCAAACAGGTCTGGACTGATACTTTGATATTATTGTTAGGGGGTAGACGCCCAGTGTTTGACAGATAAAGCAAATCATTTCTCTTGGAATCTGAGTAATTACAGTTCTTTGTTGTTAAAAGTCTATGGAATATTACATATCGTTTTGCTTTATTCCTTAACTGTTGATGAAGTAAGCAGAGACTTCAGCTCATTAAGCTTACATGAAAATCTCCTCATCTTCTTCGTCTCTCGGATCATCTGTTTTCATCCGTAGGTACCAGTATTGGTGTTTGTTAAACTGAGTCCAATTATTTGGTTTGGAATCACTTTCCTGTTCCATATATCGATTTGGCATAGTTTTTACATCAGACGCCCTTCCACACGTAACCCCTCCCCTTTTATCCTAAACATCGTGGAAAGAACAAACAAACTTAATAATGACCCGCGGCTAAAACTAAATATCTTTTAAATTTGACATTCTGGACGTTGTGTACACGTTGCCATGGCGTCACCTGAAGTCTTCTCCAGGAGGTATAATACTACCATCATCCATTATTAACTTTATTTGTTCTTTTCATGATGTTGATTAACGTTTTTTTTCTACGTCATGTGACCAAACAACCCGGAAGTTAAAGGAAGCTTACGTGGCGGAAATGTTTGCGTATTATATCTGTTTTATTCACTTCAATGAAGGGTTAAAAGAACGCGTCTGGGTGGTGCATCACTTTAAAGTTTCCTCCGTAAACGTTTCTGTTGTGTCTTGGTTTTGCAGACACGTCCTCTTCCAGGCGGATGTCTAACATCTCCAGTCTCTTTAAACTTCTTCATTATTGGTCAGATTTTTTTTTGTGAATAATTTAGAATTAAAGATCAGGGTTGTCGACAATAAAGACATTTCTTTGCATCTCATTGCATTTATTCTTTATTCTTTTTAATTTGAATGTAAATTGATACATCTGTAAACAGATATTCCGTCATTTCATCGTATATAGATTTTCCTGTATCCTTTTCTTCTGGTTAACGTCGGATCGCTGCTTGTTTCTCCTGCTTGACATTTGTTTTTCAGTCCGGTGAGGGTTCTTCTCCGACAGAGGTCACGGAGGCCTATGAATAGTAAACGCAGTCAGCTCTGAGCGCAGTGATGACTCAGACGGACCCGGGTGGACGCGTCGTGTCGGCGAGTCGAGCTGCACTAATAATTCTTCTGCATCCTTGGAGGATTATCGCTTTTTTTTTTTTTGTTCCCAAGTAATTCAGTGGTGAATACTGGAGCGTGGAGAAAAATGACTTGTTGTGTTCTGCAGCTGAAAACACAACGCCAAGAGACAGAAGCTCACTCTGAGCAATTTTCCGACAACTGAGCGAGCTTGAAAGTGGGCAGCAGTGGAGCCGGGTTTGACACGAGGTCCGCCGCCGGGAGGGAAGCAGAAGTTTAACGATATTTTCTGTTCTGAAGTTTTAAAGAAAGGAACCCATAACACACACACACACAAAAAAAAAAACAGAGTTTATAGCAGAAACATTTATGCCATTAAAGCGATTAAACCCGATTCCCGTCAGCAGAAACGCGTGAATATAAACATTATAATTCCATATAGAAAGTACCGACTCCTCATCCGCCGCCGCCGCCACCCTCCGTGCTAACGAGGTGATAACTACAAAACTGTCCTCTCATTTCCTTTTACGCATAGAGGAAGAACTGGATTTATTTTTGGGGAATTTCGGTTGAATATGTCCGTCACTTTGTCTCCAGAAGTTTTCAGCCATAATTTCTCATCCGTTGATCAAATGTAGTGCAAATTTGATGAAGATGAATTAACCTGAGGATTTCTATCTCGTTAATATGAAATTTGACTCTTGTAGTTCACATTTAATTCACTAGGGGCAGCTGTTTTTTTTTTTCTTTCTTTTTTTTGTAAAAATCACTGTTTTCCAACAGTTACTCATAAAAGGAGGAGACACTTTTTTTCAGACATGAGTTCTTGACCGTTGATCCGTTCTAGTCAGAATTTGATGCGCATGAATTGACTTGAGGAGATCCATCTTTTAAAAATCATACTTTACTCTAATAGTTCATATATTATTCAGTTTCACAAATACTGTGGACATAACTTCACATTTAATTTGAAGAATTCAAAAAGGGAGATTGCTTGTTTAACGCAGGGGACTGGGGGCTTTTCGGGGATATGCCTTTGTTGTCGGGACGACGGCGTAGGTCCAGTTTTGGGCTTTCCCTTTAACTGCTTACCAGCGTCCTCTCATCAGATTTCCCATCCAGCACCACTGATAAATGGAAAGTGAATAAAGCTCAAGTTTATGCTAAGCTTCGTGGACAGCAGTCAGTGGAAAGATAAACGTGAGGAAGACTTCAGATCAGATTCAATCTCAGCCTGATTCAACCTCTGATCATGTTCTGGGGTCGTCAAGGTCGTCTTTGCTCAGGAGAAGTGAAAAAGGCCATCATGTTTTACTGTGGTCTTTGTTGAAGATAGAGTTTTTCCCTCTCTGTATCACCTGACTACATCTATGGATGCTCTATAACCCCAGTCAGATGTCTGACGGTTCACTCTTCATCCGGCCGCATCATCATCAGTGAGCGTTTGCTGCCATCTGCTGCGGAGAGGCGCTGGTACAGCAGCACTGAACAGTGAATCCACTGAGTGATCTCTGATGTGAATAATCATGGCAAGAACACAGAGGTAGAAATGTGGATTGGTTTTTTTATACACTAGGAAAATCTGGAAAATGCAATATTTCCTATTTTGGTGGAATAGTAGCCTGAAACGCATTCAGAGGAGAAGGATAGATGTGAAGGAGTCACACGTTGATTTTAAATGAGTCCTGTTATTAATTATGAGGATAAGTTTTGATCGAAAGACAGAATAATTTCATTTATAACCCTGAATTTATATACGTGAAATGGAAAATCTTGTAATTATATGTCCGAAAAGTCATCAGCGAGTCCGCCGCCGCAGATCCTTCGTGTTAGCACGATAACTCCAAAACTGTTCGTTGGAACATTTTCAGACTTTATACCAACATAGACTTTAGTGAGAGGAAGAACTGGGTCGTTTTTGTGAAAGATTGGTTGTATATTCTAGACGCTACGGGGAGCTTTACCTCCAAACGTTTTTGGCTCATAATTTCTCAATCATTGATTCGATTTAGTCCAAATCTTTTGGATATGAATCCAGTCATATATTGTATTTTACCCATATTTTGATCAAACGGTTCATATTTGACTCACTTAGGGGAACTTTAAAAAAAAGAACAGCTTGATTGCATATTTCCAACACTAGTGGAAGCGTTACCACCAAAGCTTTGAATTTATTTTTAATTTCACAACCGTTGGTCTGATTTAGTCCAGATTCAGTTCACATGAATCAACCTTAAGACATTTATATTGTAAATATCATATTTTACTCTAGAAGCTCGTATTTTACATTCAAGGCGGAACATTTTTGTGAAAAAAATGAATAAATTTCAGCCTCACCTGGTCTGATTATTCCCAACTTGGTGACTATGAATCGACTGGAGGAGATCTATCTTGTATTTATCATACTTTATTATATAATAGTTCATATTTCCCTCACAAGGGGGAGCTTTAATTTTCTATTAAAACACTATAAATCGGATTTCCACATTTCAGTTGAGTTCAGTTCAAATTTTGGCGTTGCTTGTACAACGCAGGGGATTTGGGGACTTTTCAGGATAGAAACGTGCGGTTAGGTCTAGTTTAACACTGCAGTTAACATCAGCGTAAATTTAATCTATTAGATTGTGTTTACTTGTGGGGAACATAATTTAAAGGGCTTTTATCTGCTTTTACCTTCTAGCACAAGTGCGTTATAAATTAAATGTATTTTTATTATTATTATTGTTATTATTATTGTTGTTATTCCTTCAGTAGTCCAGACACACACAGGGGGAAAAAAAGCTCTTTGTTCCCACTGGGCTGCAAAAATGAACCTGCCGTTGTCGTACTCACATCTAACATGATGACATGACGAGACGAGACGATCCTGCTTTCAACGCTGATAACCTTTATGCTACACGCTAAGTGACGGTCGAACCTGAAAGACCGGCGTATATTAACCCCCTCTTCAAACACGGACTTCATTCCACCGCTCTGTAGAATCTTGATGACATTAAGCACATTCTCTCCAGTCACTGCTGTTGTTGTAGATTATAACTGGTTTTAGAGACTTCAAATAACAGCTTGGTATTAGATACACAGAACCCTCCAGAGTTTCACCGTCAACCATTCTACTCATGCAGCATAATTAAAAGGACATTACATTTTAACATAAAACAAAGATTTTTCTCTCATAGGTTAGCCACAATTATTGTCACCTCTAGTAAATCTTGAGGTTAAAGGTCACTGAAGAATATTACCACTCCTGTTTTATATTTCTATCTTCCCCTGTGTGAGCAGGAACTCTGAGGTGGTGAACAGGTACTTCCTGTTTGACTGGGGTATAAATATGAGGTGACACAGGCCTGATTCTCTCTGAGGTTCTTCATCATGATGAAGACCAGAGAACACAGCAATTAGGAGCAAAGAAAAGTTGTAGAGCTGCAGAAATCTGACAGTGGAGACAAAAACATCTCTCAGCAGTTCAAAATGTCAGTTTGAACAGTTAGATCAATAATGAAGAAGTTTAAAGAGACTGGAGATGTTAGACATCCGCCTGGAAGAGGACGTGTCTGCAAACTGACCCCACACACTGTGAGGAGGATGGTTGGACTGGATAAAGACTCCAAGGTTCAGAAAGTCTCCCTAACCACCATCAGATGGCGCCGACATCAACACCAGCTGTTTGGCTGGGTAGCAAGAAAAAAGCCTCTGCTGTCATCTACACACAAGCTAACACTGCTACAGTTTGACAAACACCACCGGGACATTCAATGGACCAAGGTCAATGGTCAGATGAGACCACGGTAGAGCTTTTTGGCTCAAACATCTCAGGTGGGTGTGTCCTAGCAAGAAACAAAGCCCTAAAAGCCCCTGATACCCACTTTGAAGTCTGGTGATGGATCTCTGATGCTGTGGGACTGTTTTTTTTTCAGAGGTTCTGGACATCTTGTTAAAGACATGGTTCCATGGACTCCATCAAACACCAGCAGATACTGGATGAAGACCTAAAAGCCTGTCAGGAACCTTAAAGTGGGTCGTGGTTGGACCTTCCAGCAGGACAATGATCTGAAGATCACCTCAACATCAACCCAAGAATGGTTCAGAGGTCACAGAATAAAAGGTTCTGACATGACCATCCCAGTCACCTGACCCAAACCCACCAGAACATCTGTGGGATGTGCTGCAGGGGAGAGCCCACCAGCGTGGACCTCAGAACCTGAAGGAGGTGGAGAGGTTCTGTATGGAGGAATGGTCTCAGATCTTCTCCATGTGTCCTCAGACCTCCTCACAGACTTTAATCTAGAATCCTCTGGTACACCAGTCAAAACTTGGGTTTAACAGATCATACCACATTTCAAATGATGACCTCATCAGTCAGACCATTATGGTTTCAATATCATGTCATTCAAAGGATCAAAAGTTTCATGTTGAGTTTCTCAAAGCCTGCAGTGTTTTTTCATTGTGTAGATCTTTCAATTTCCAAGGTAGGTTCCACGTTCTAATCAATGGAGGGTTTATTCGTATCAGGCAGGAAAAGCAGGTTACTCAAAAGTCACCCGTCCTGTTTGCACATGGGAGGAGTAACGTAAACAAACGAGGAGCAGAGACTTCCTGAGTCAGTGCAGGTTTACCATTCTAATAAAGAACCAACTCCAACACCTGAAGGTATGAGAATATTTCTAACCCTTGGTATCAAGATAAATATTGGATATTGGTCATTTCTCACAGGTGACATAAAAGCAGCAGAGTAAACTTGTTCTTTACGTTTTTTACAACATTGATTCAAAACCATTTGGAACGCTGTTTGAATTAGAACTAACTCATCTGAGTTTGATGTTGGCAACAGTTTTGACGTTACATGAGGTGGAAGAGAAAAGACAAGATCTGGACAGGGACAGGAATCATCTCTTATATTATATAAAGGATATTTATTCACGGACTTACTGCGTGTTTTTACTCATATTTTACAGTTTCCATATTGGATGGGAGACAGGGTTAATCAAGGGGAACTCCAAGTTAATAAATATATCTTGTAGTTTATAGTATTCTGAGACAAATACAATATTTTGATATGTGAAGAAAAAAGAATTCAGGGACACTGTTTCTTTAAAAAGAAAAAAAAAGAAAAGTCGTTCAAACAAGGAAGTAGTTCCTGATCAACTCAAAGAAGCTCTGAAACAAGCTGGGAGAATATTGGAAAGTGATTTACATATATAATGAAATATTGATACCATTTGGCCTTCATCTAAACGCAGGTATATATTATATTATCATATCTGAGATTTGAAGTATGCGTAATAGTAAACTGGAAGATATGAACCGACACTAGAAGTAGACGGACTTGTGACCCCGTAAAGTGTAACAAGATTATCACAGTTACTCCGATTCACCTGCCAGTTATTATAATATTGGTTGCATTACTTTTATTGTAATATTTTTTTTCTTAGAGAGAAGAAGAACTAGAAAAGGTTCCTCAGTCTGTCAAGTGCAACCTTTCATTTCTGTGTCTAAATGTCAGTGATAGATATGAGAAATGTGTGACTGTTTGGTTGTATAACTTTACAGTTCAAACTAAATTGTCTATTGATCAACTATCATGTAATGTAAATTATATTTTCTTGTCTCAGGCGGAGGTCTGTAGAGTACGGAAGCACATTGCATTCAACAAGTTATCTTATCTCTCAATTAGCTGTTAACTATTAACTTTAACAGCTAACTCCGTTCTACCCACTCATACCGCCACCTCCTTTCCCGGATTAAGCTCAGCACCATGGGAGATCGGGCCTTCTGTTCTGCTGCCCATCGTCTGGGGAATGCCCTCCCTGACCATCTCAGGGCTCCACAGACGACTGACACATTTAAAAAAGGACTTAAAACTTTCCTTCTTAGCAGAACCTATAACCTTAATTAACATTGCTGCTTTTCGGTCAGACTTTTATATAGTTATTATTTAATTTTTTTATTGATGCTTTTATCTGCTTTTACTTTGTAGCACTTTGAGATTTGATCCAAATGTAAAGTGCATTATAAATTACATTTATTATTATTATTATTATTTAACAGGATATCCAAACTGCCAAGGATATTTAACAATACATATACTTATACTTCTCCGTAGCTCCAGCGCTTCCGCCGCTGTGTTCAAATGTCCGTGACGTCACTCAGCGCCTGCGCAATTATGAACAGCTGTTCGAAATCTGGATAAAAAGTATACATGTACCAGCCTCTCGAACCTTTTTAGATGTCTAAAAGTTCTCATAATAGGAGAAAATATTCGTCACTTCTCACCGACTGTCAATCAGCCAGTGTCTGAATTTATTTTTATTGGGTGAATACAATGCGCTTCCGTAGTAGAAGTTGTTTTTTATTGTGAAAATATATTACTGAATACCGCACGGCGGGAAAATCCTTGTGGATGAGATTGAGGTACTTCTGAATTGCTCGTCTGTAATTTTAGATTACATTTTTGAGGTAATACATTTACAGTTTAAGTCTAAACGGTATAATGATTCATAATTATACGGTATGATTAATATTTGGCAATTAAAATAAATGTATTTAATATTTGGCTTAAATTCGGGGAGACTTAATTTTATTGTGAAAACAAAATACATCGGAGGTGGCATTTCAGCTTGGCCGGAAGTCATCATGTTTAGCGGCGCTGCAGTAACTCTGTTAATAGTCTGTCAATTTGGCGTACACTTTGGAACAATAACTATTTTGTTGAAATTACACTTCATTACGATCAATAATAAGGTAGTATAATAAATATTTTGCCGTTAATAAAAACGTTTTTTCGTCTCAATCTTCAATTGGTGGACATTGTCATTTATTGTGAAAGACACATAACGGAAGTGCCATCTCATTGTATCCGGAAGTTGTCATGTTTACACGGTAGTGGTCGCTAGCTACTTGTTAGCTCCTGTGAATGTACAGTAAATGCTCCGGCTCAGCCCTTGTTTTCTGTCATCATGAACAGGACACCGCTGAAGCGGTCCAGGATATTGAGGATGGCTCTGTCCGTCACGGAAACGATGGGCGAGGATGGAGAACGAGAGACGTTCCTGTTCCAAACTGTCCGGATAGCCGCCGTGGTCGTTCTCTACTGGTTCGTTTCTATAACAATGGTGTTCCTGAACAATCACCTCCTGGACAACCGAGACCTGGACGCGCCGTTGTTCGTCACGTTCTTCCAGTGTGTGGTGACGGTCGGACTGTGCTGGATCATGCAGCTGCTGTCCAAACTGTGTCCGGGACTCATCAACTTCCCGTCGGTCAAACTCAACTTGAAGACGTGCCGGGAGGTCCTGCCGCTGTCCGTGGTCTTCATCGGCATGATCACCTTCAACAACCTGTGCCTGAAACATGTCGGCGTGGCTTTCTACACCATCGGTCGCTCTCTCAGCACCGTGTTCAACGTGCTGCTGTCCTACGTCATCCTGAAGCAGACCACGTCACTCCGAGCCCTGCTGTGCTGTGGGATCATACTGGGTAAGTTCTCTCTCCAGCTGCTGAGCATTTGAACTCATAATGATGTCTATTACAAGACAACTACAGACGGTTTGTCTGATCCTGACTGTATTCATGGTGTTTGATGAGAAGGTCAGTCAGTAATGATGAATGAATAAAGGAATAACCATTCCATTCTTACCGCCATGATTTCACCCCTGTGTGTTTGTTTGTTTGTTAGCAAGATTAACAAAAACCTACAGAATGGATTTCTATGAAAATGTACCCAGAGGTAGGTTTTGGCACATTCTAGAGGTGTTTAAATTGTGGTGACGTCAACACGCAGCATTCGAAACGAAATCAAAGAACTGATGATGATGGAGATATGGCGTTTTTTAAAGTTTTTCCAAATATTATCTTTGTGCCTGTGCATGACGATTACAGCCAGGATCGTTATATCTTCTCTACTTTTCATGAGGAAATAGCAAAAGGGGTGGGAGGGAGGGTTGGAGCTATGACCCTCTGTGGGCCGAACAGAGACGCTGAAGTGGAAGGCGCAGTAGACGAGCGGTTACAGAGTGTTTGAGAAATAATCAGAGAGTTTGTTAGAGTTGTAGATTTAGAGTCTTGCAATAACTCGGACATTAATGGAAGAAACTGCCTGAAGGTTTACTTTATATAAATTAAATGTATTATTATTATTATTATAAAGCCATATAATAGATTCTGTTTACCTGTGGAACTCCTGTGCTTCTTTCATTATATCATCAAATCCATGTAACCTCCAGCGTGGCCAACACCTGGTACAGATGGTTTTAACCCGACACTGAACAAGAAAGGTGTGATTGGTTGTTTTGTTTTTAATTATTTTAATAGAGCATTATTAGATTTCAAGCTAGGTCTGCGGTTTTATTTTCCACAACTATTCTAAAAACACATAGAGGAGTCTAATAATGTTTTCAGTGTTTGTTTTGTTCTGAGTAATGAGTCCAGAAGAACATGTTTTGTTAAGACAATGTAATATAATAACCTTCATCATCGCCTGGGATGTAAAACAATAACAACCACTGGTTGCTCGCGGCGATGAAGTGTTACTAAAATAATAATAATTAACTTTGTTTATAGAGCATTTTCCACACAAGGGAAATAGGATTTGCAACTTTGCAAATAGGAATAGCAATTAGGACACCAAACAACACAACCACACAATAACCTGAATGTAAACAACTAAGTAAAAGAAGTTAGAACCAAGAAGTAAAAAGTTACTAACAAAGTTAAATAACTAGTTTATGTTTTAAAGTATTCACTGAACCTGCTTGTCTTATAGTCGTATAATTTAGTGCATTTGTAAACCCAGTATTAGAAAATAGTAGAGGTGCACCGGTCCATCTACCTTGAAGCACTCAGTCGTCATCCTCACCTGAGGCCGGCTGCACGCATGCGCCGTACTCACACGCCAAGCATGATCGACTGCGGCTCCAAACATCGCACAAGTAATGCGATGTTTGGAGCCGCTCGCAGTTTTTTAACACCAGTAAGGACAAAATAAGGATATTCTTCAACCCCGAAAACATTTAGCAAACTTAATCACACGATTCAAAATGAATCAACCCAAGGAACATAGCATGTATCGGAGACTTTTAAAAGAAATCGGTGCATCTCTGGAAAGTATAAAAGTTTTATAAGGATTTTAATACCACACAGCAACTTCCAAATTCTTTAGAGGTTTATATATACGTTGATGTGCCTCTATAATCTGCTGGTGACTTTCTAATTTAATGATAAAAACATGTGTTGGACGTGTTTAACCCTTTTATATCATGCCCAACCTTTCAGTTGAACACATTTGCTTCACTATTACTAATTGAGAAATATGACGGAACCTGTTTATATGGCAGGATGTTTGTGATAAAGAGTAAGGGGGCAAGGATGGAGCCCTGCGGCGCACCACAGCTCACAGGGTCCACAGAGTAAAGACCAGAGAAATTAATGGACGCCGTCAGATCTGGCTTTAAAAGGTTATATCCAAATCCGCCGGTCAGACTTCAGAAAAATCTCTGATTGTTGATTGGCCCAGAAAATTGCGATCACCTACTTTGTCCATATCTGCGTAAATCGTTGCCACTGGGATATTTCGATGCTCAAATAGAGATGCCCAAAGCTTTGCTTAAATCGCACTTGTTCATTCTTCCCAGGTGGGTTCTGGTTGGGTGTGGACCAGGAGGCCGTGGCGGGGTCCCTCTCCTGGACAGGAGTCTTTTTCGGGGTGCTAGCCAGCGCTTTCGTCTCTCTGAACGCCATCTACACCAAGAAGGTGATGCCAGCAGTGGATGGAAACATCTGGAAACTGTCCTTCTACAACAACATCAACGCCTCCGTCCTGTTCTTCCCGCTCCTCATCGTGTTCGGAGATCTGGACCGTGTCCTCCACTTCAACAACATCAACAACCTGGAATTCTGGGGCATGATGACACTAGGAGGAGTGTTTGGTTTCGCCATCGGCTACATCACAGGCCTCCAGATCAAGTTCACCAGTCCCCTCACGCACAACGTCTCCGGGACGGCAAAGGCCTGCGCCCAGACTGTCATAGCAGTGGTGTACAACTCCTCCAGTAAGAGCTTACTGTGGTGGACCAGCAACTTGATGGTTCTTTGTGGCTCGTCGGCCTACACTTGGGTCAAAAGTCTGGAAATGAAGAGGGTTATCCTCAACGCCCCCCAGGACCCCACCACTGAAAAGCTGCTGCCCGGAGAAAAAAGCGACATGGGAGTTTAATCGTGTAACCTTCAGCCTTTTTTTGTCTTTGTTTTTTGTAGATCATCTGAGACTGTGATTATTTAATTTATTAAATTAATGAATTAATTTAATTAAGCCAGCAAGGGTATAATCCCCCTCCAGTCCCACCCGCTTGGACTCAAATTAAATGTGAAGTTGTGTCTGAAAAACAGCAATTTTGCTCGTTAAAGCTCCCCCTACCGAGTGAAATATGAACTATTAGAACAAAATACGATACGAGCGAGATGAATCTCCCCGAGTCGATAAGTACGCACCAAACCCGGAATCGACTGGACCACCGGTTAGGAAGTTAGTTCCTAAAAGCCCCCCAAATCAATCCAATTCTTCCTCGCATTAAAGTCTATGTGGTGTCAAAGTTTGAAAATGACTGAAGTTTGAAAGTACTTTTGGATTTATCGCGTTGAAACGATGGTTCTGATCCATGACGTCACGTATCCTTCAGCTTCTATCCGTCCCACCCTGAGATCGGGAAATCATGTCGCATTCCAAAAAATGACTTACCTGCATAAATATATATATATATTTATGCAGGTAAGTCATACCTGCATAACTACCATAGTAGTTACTAATGTGTGTATATATATATATATATATATATATATATATATAAAAAGAAAAATGAGAATCGGAGTGCTTCCTACAGTCTTTTGACGGGGATCTAATGTTTTGGACTTGTTCCATTTGAGTGACAGTCAGTGGGATCGGTCAGTCGGGTTGGGTTCCTTAGTTTTATAACGTTTCACGTATGGTTTGAAGGAATTTGTATCTTTATTTTATTGAAGGAGATTCTCCAGTTGAGGCCTTTTTGGTGACAGTTCAACCTATAAAAGTAGTCAGAATTATAATAATGTGTGTTTATCGGACTAGTCTACAAATGAAGGGAAAAACTGGAAGATGGTGTGTTGTAATATTTTGATTTTATTTTTCTATGAATGTATGTGACTGTCTTTATAATGTCTGTATGATCCGGTGTCTGAAACCAAGGAAAGAAAACCGGACCAGTGCTTGAAACCTGAACCTCCTGTCAGTAGACGGATGCAACCCAGGATTTACACTCGCCCGGAGTTTGACTACTGCCGTAGTACTTTTTTTTAATTTTATTGTTATTATGAGCCTTAAAATCTATGTCTTACAATCTCGATTTTTCAAATGTCTTCAATCAAAAATGGAAACAGCGTCATGATGTTTATCTGAAGGGAGACGCTGTGGCGGTGTATTTAAATCAACTTCAAAGTTTTATTTATTAAAAGTGGAAATTGTTCTAACATTGTTGTCCAACGTTAAACCAGAAGTCCCGTCGCCTCAGATTGGACCGTCTAGGTTCATTGTTGTGTTGTGTCTAGACGGGAGAAGAAGAGAGAAGACCAAAGAGGACGTTCTCATGGATGTGGTGAGAGAGGACATGCAGTTGGTTGGTGTGACAGAGGAAGGTGGACACGGATGTTCTGCAGGTTCTGGGGGTCTGGCTTTTCCATTCCAGTAAGTGTGATCAGTTCAACAGTTAGTTACCATAGTAGTTACCATAGTAGTTACCACAGTAGTTACCATAGTAGTAACCACAGTAGTTACCCTAGTAGTTACCATAGTAGTTACTATTGTAGTTACCATAGTAGTTTCCATAGTAGTTACCATAGTATTTACCAAAGTAGTTACCATAGTAGTTACCATAGTAGTTACCATAGTAGTTACTATTGTAGTTACCATTGTAGTTACCATAGTAGTTACCATTACCATAACCTGGAGGTATCAAAATCTAGCAGTGTGCACTTTAAAAAAAAAAAGAAAGTAAAAACACACAGAGAAATACTTCTTGTTTGACTGGGGTATAAATATGAGGTGACACAGGCCTGATTCTCTCTGAGGGTCTTCACCATGATGACGACCAGAGAACACAGCAATGAGGAGCAAAGAAAAGTTGTAGAGCTGTCAAATCTGACAATGGAGACAAGAACATCTCTCAGCAGGTCAAAGGTCAGTTTGAACAGTTAGATGAATAATGAAGAAGTTTAAAGAGACTGGAGATGTTAGACATCAACCTGGAAGACGACACATCCGCAAACCGACCCTACACACTTTGTTGGATTTTAACTCCAGGGATGGACTTCAAAATACAACATATGTCCACCAGAGGGAGCTGCATACACATACAAAAGCTTTGAATGTGAAATAAACCAGAGTTATCAACATTTAGCACTGTTTACTGTAAATAAAAAAAAAGCAAAAACACACAAAAATGCGATTACTTCTTGTTGTACAGGGGGCATAAATATGAAGAGACACAGTTGCACAAATCTGATAATGGATGCAATGGATACAAGAAAATCACTGTTAAAAAAAATAAAAAAAAATAAAGCAAAAACCTTGAGACGATATGACTTCCTGTTTTACGGGGGGTGTACATAAGATAAAAGAAAATCTCTCAATAGTTCAAAATGTCATTTTCAACAGTTAAATTCATTATGAAGAAGTTTCTAGAGAATGGAGACAAATCAGCCTGGAAGAGGGTGTGTCTGCAAACTGACCCCACACACTGTTGATGGGATTTTGACTGCAGAGATGGGTTATGAATACAAGATACCACCTACTTCCACCAGAGGAAGCTACATGCACACACTACCCTTTGGATGTGCAATAAAACCAGAGCTCTTATCAAAGCAGTGTAAAAACGAAGGCATAAACTCGATAGAAGCCTGATTATGAGCCTTCAGGGATGATAAGGTTGTGCCCCAGGGAAAAATGCGGCGGAGTTAGTTGGTTATATTGAAGCAGGGCTGGATGAGGATCTCTGAGCTCCAAATGGAACATTCCTCTGAGCAACAGGAGGCTAAAAATAGCTCACTAAGCACTATGGGTAATTTAAACAAAACAAAAGTCTTGTGAAGTTGGCCTGGAGACAGAAGTGAAAGTTTTATAGCCATGTCATGATGTGCAATCCATAATCTTCCTACCCTCATCCTTCTCTCTCATGTCTGCTCAGCTCATCGCACGAGGCAAACATTTCCACTAATGACTGACAGTATAAAGGTTGCAAGAATCTCAAGCCGTCAATCACGTTTCTTTATCGCGTTAGCCCAAAGTGGCCGTCACTCGCTGCTGATGTGAGAGTCGTTTCTGGTGGAGAGTAGTGATTACAGTGTCACAGAACCGTGTGTAGAAGCCTCTCGCCACGCCCACCGAGATCCAGACGGACGCTGATGAGAATAAAACAACAATTTCACAGCCAGTGACACAGTAATTAGGAGCTGAAAGACTCTCAGCAGCTCCGTAGACCTGACAGCGACTGAAGAGTCAGGTGACGTGTTGAGCAGGAACTCTGAAGAAGTGAACAATAACTTCCTGTTTTACTGGGGTATAAATATGAGGTGGCACAGCTGCACACTGGAGACAAGAACACCTCTCAGCAGTTCAAAATGTCAGTTTGAACAGATCCAACAATGAAGAAGTTTAAAGAGACTGGAGATGCTAGAAATCAATCTGGAAGAGGACGTGTCTGCAAACGGACCCCAAACACTGTGAGGAGGATGGTCTGACTAGATAAAGACTCCCTATGGATGACAAGTAGAGAGGTCAGAGGTCAGTAGAATCTTGGGGTCAGAAAGTCTCTCTAACCACCATCAGATGGTGCCGACACCAACACCAGCTGTTTGGAAGGGTAGCAGGAAAAAAGCCTCTGCTGTCGTCCTCACACAAGCTAACGCTGCTACAAGCTAATGCTGCTACAGTTTGACAAACACCACTGGGAACAAGGTCAGAGGTCAGATGAGACCAAAGTAGAACTTTTTGGCAACAAACATCCAAGATGGGTGTGGCCTAGCAAGAAAGAAAGCCATAGAGAAAAGCCCCTCATACCCACTGTGAAGTCTGGTGGTGGATGTCTTGGCTGTTTTTCTTCTAAAAGTAGACAAAGACATGTTTCTATCAGAGATCACAAATAAATGTCTGAATGCTGACAGGAGAAGTGAGAATAATATTGAATATCTGGTTACCGTGGTTACCGGTCAGAGGGATTAATAAGGCAGTTCATATTTTTCTCCTGAAGTTGGAATCAGGAGAAATAGTGAAGCGTAACGATGTGAGTGACTTTGACAGGCGCCAAATTTTGATTACTAGACAACTGGATCAGTGCATGTCCAGAACTTCAGGTCTTGTTGGGGAGTTGCCGGTTAGAACCAATCAAAGAGGTCCAAGGAAGGACAGCAGATGAATCAGCCACAGGGTCTTGTGACCTAATGGCCGTTGATGCTCGTGGGGAGAGAGGGTCCTGCTGTCCACTCTCACAGAGGAGGTGCTGTAGCACAAACTGCTGAAAAGGTTCCTGCTGGTTCTGACAGAAACATGTCAGAACACACATTACATCACATGGTTGTTTTGGCAGCAAACAGGGAAATCTACCTATCATGGTTTTAATGTTGTGGCTTATTATGATTGAATAGCAAACATCAGTTGAGGCTTCTAACATCAGTCTCAATCTGTCTGCTTTATCAAAACACCGACACGCCTCAGTAGGACGGAGCTGCAGGAATGGAAAACCAACCTGGAGCAGGAAATAGACTGTGACGATCCTCCCAGCTGCATCGCCACCGCCGTTTCCACGGAGACGCATATCATAAACATTCCACGAGGAGGACATTCATAATGTGTCTTTCAAAAGCTTCTGAAACCGCTGTGTGTGTCTTGTTATCTGGTTTGTCATGAATTATCATTAAACACATTTAACGTTTGAGGATTGATTCTGATTGATTGATACCGAAATCTTAAAGATCTATAATGAATGTTATATCTACATTTAAATATTCAATCTTTATGTTAAATGTTGGATCTAAATGTTCGATATTTGTTCTATGCATTATATTTATTTATTTTTTCATGAACTGTATGTAATAATTGTAATCATTCTATAATTCAATTATTTATGAAATTTATGTTATAAATAGTATAATTATTTTTTTGTTTTTCTATTTGTGAATTTTTTTTATTTTCTGTATTATTTATGATTTTTTTTATTTTTTGTAAATTTTTAATTCATTAATTGTATTGATGTATTATATTTAATTTATTATTATCATTTTACTATTTATTTATTACATTTTTTTTTCCCCAAATGTTATTTTATTTTAATTATTTATCTATCACATTTCTATAATTCATTACTATAATTATTATTATTATTCATGAAATTTATTATTATTATTAATTTATTTTATTCATTAATTGTATTTATATATTATATTTATTTTATTATTATAATTTTGTTATCTATTCATTACATTTATTTATTTAATAGATGTATTTTATTATTATTATTATTATTTATTTATTTTTCTAGTTTATGTATTTATCTATAATTATAAACAAGTACGTTAATGTAATACACAGAACTCATGAACTTCTGGGTCCAAATGTTTCCTGACCTGACCCTGAAGTATTTGGCGGGAAAGAATTGGATTTATGACCCGAGAAAGTTCTGTTCTCTGCTTCACTTCTCTCCAAGGAAAGTGATCAAAAGATTTTCCTTTTTGTTGTTGTTGTTGCTTTTGGACTCTCTTCATCGCTCCTCACTCTTTTCTCCATCAGCATGTTTTTTTTTATTTTTTACCGTTTTTCCACTCCCTTCTCCAGCGGGAACTTTTCCCTTTTTTTTTTCTCCCCCATTCATCACTCCTGCAGGAGAAGCAGCCAGAGCAGCAGAACCGGCAGCGATGGCAGCCGAGCAGAGCCGACGCTCTCTGTCCATCCTGCTGATTCTGTTCCGGAGCAGACGACAGGATTAACTCACGATAAAGTTGAGCTTCTCTGCTGATCTTCTCTGGAAATACTCAGCTGTGAGTTTTGGCAGAAAATGCTGGCGTTCCTCGGAGGGACGGGACCCGGACCGACCCATCTGGACCTCATCCTGAACCTCATCCTGAACTACCTCCTCCTGGAACTGTGTTTTTTTGGGGCTGCAGCTTCTCCTCATGGTGAGTAGAAGAGTCTTAGAGCGGTTCTGAGTTCTGCTTTGACCCGTCTCACTCTCTTTTTCCTACATGAAGTCTAGAATGGAAAAATAAAGCTGCCGACTTCTTTCTGATTAATTGTGGAGTTATTTCATGAGTGTGAGTCACTCCAGCCGCCGGGACACGACCCACTTCTCCCCCTGAATATTTCCTATTTAAACTCAATCAGAATTCAGTGTTTGTGAGGCGCTGAGCGGGTTCTTGAAGTCAGAAGGAGTCGGGCTTTTAAGATCTTTATGTATATTATAGCTCAACATGTTGCATCATGGGGCCTCAAAACTGACTCAGGGTTCGTGGGCCAATCAAGGGTTCTGGGTCTGCCAAACCAGAACGTAGAACCTCCGAGTCAGGACGGGTTCTGTCGCTCCTTCAGTCACATTCATGAAAACCCGTGAAGGTTTCTCCTAAAACTGTTCAATAAAATCTGATGTCCAGGGTGTTTAATGTAAAATCATGTTTCATGTATATATTTAATATTAGATCTGTGTGTTAAATATAGAATCTATATGTTAAATGTTACTTATATGGATATGTGTCTATCTATCTATCTGTCTGTCTGTCTGTCTGTCTGCCTGTCTGCCTGTCTGTCTGCCTGCCTCTCTGTCTGTCTGTCTGTCTGTCTGTCTGTCTGTCTGTCTGTCTGTCTGTCTGTCTGTCTGTCTGTCTGTCTGCCTGTCTGTCTGTCTGTCTGTCTATCTCTAGATCTAGATATATATGTGTGTGTGTGTGTGTTTATATATATCTATATGCTGAATTTTAGATCTATATGTTAAATTTAAATGTCAGATCTATTTGTTAAATCTTATGTTATAAATATATATATATATATATATTATTATTATTATTATTATTATTATTATTTATATATACAGATTTATATACATAATTATATATATATATCTCTAATATGAGCTCTACATGTTAAATATTAGATCTATGAACTAAATTTAAATATAAAAACTGTGTGAACTCTGAAATCTATATGTTAAATATTGATCTGTAAATGAAAATGTAAATGTTCTGACAACTCTAAGTCTGATATTAGATGTATTTGATAAATACTAGCTCAAAAATTAAATATTATATCTACATGTTAAACGTCAGATCTTTTTGTTTAATGTTGAATTTAATTCCAAATAAGGGTTCATTAATTAATGAGAGTCAGTGTGGTCCACTATCAAGGTCATGCAGGTGTACAACCCCCTCCTCCTGTGAGTGGTATGATCCACCGTGAGTCACTTCTCCTCAGCCCTGCTCACCATCTGTCTCCTGTCAACATGACCAGTGATTCAACGGTTGCTGGAAATACTGGCAGAGTCGTCTTGGCTGGAATTCAGAGTTTTGGCGAAAACACCCCAAAATCAAATCCACGCAATCCCAACATATTTATTCATTTAAGTCTGACCCCTAGCCGGCAGAGGGAGGGGTCGGACGTCGGAGCCAGAGCCACATATCCACTATCTCCTCTCTCACTGGGACAGAATGTAAGAGTCGCTACATTTAACCACTTTAATCGTGCTTTTATTCTGAAAGAACCTCTGACTGGAAGTTTAGTCTCCGGCGTCAGGAGGAAATTCAGCCTCAAGGTTCTACCTTTAACATTTAAATTCAACATTTATTAATATGCACCAAACATCAGATTTATTAATATGCACCAAAATCACCTCAAATATCCAGGAGATATTATGGCGTCACCCTCCTCTGTGTTCAAGCCCTCACTCAAAAAACACTTCATGGGTCATTTTTGAGATTCCATACTCGCATAGACCTTAGTGTGAGGAAGAACTGGATTCATTTTTCAGAAAGTGCCTTTACATGTTTCTTTAACTTTAATTGTCAATATTTTACTCACTAGGTGGGTTTTTTTTTACTTCTTGTACGAAAAACACGATTTTAACATTTAGCCTCAAGGAGATAAAACTTGTATTTGTCATATTTTACCCACTAGGGGGCGTTAAAAAAACATTTTCCCAACGATATATCTCATTATGTCCAAAGTTTAATCTAGAAAGAAGAAGAGATATATTTGTTACATATGTTATTTCACTAAATGCCTTATATTCAACTTTTTGTAACTTCCTAACCATCAGTTCAGTCGTGTCTAAATTTATCTCCTAAGAAACGACTCCAGGAAATATGTCTGGTTTATTCCTGAACTCAGAAGAACTAGTTAACTGTCTTATCTTCATCATGGAGTCTCTGTGGGATCTGATCCTAGAACAGACTGATGACATCATAGAAACAGTTAGGTTGAGTCACTATGGGATCTGATCCTAGAACAGACTGATGACATCATAGAAACAGTTAGGTTGAGTCACTCTGGGATCTGATCCTAGAACAGACTGATGACATCATAGAAACAGTTAGGTTGAGTCACAATGGGATTTGATCCTAGAACAGACTGATGACATCATAGAAACAGTTAGGTCGAGTAACTATGGGATCTGATCCTAGAACAGACTGATGATGTCATAGAAACAGTTAGGTTGAGTTAATATGGGATCTGATCCTAGAACAGACTGATGACATCGTAGAAACAGTTAGGTTGAGTTAATATGGGATCTGATCCTAGAACAGACTGATGACATCATAGAAACAGTTAGGTTGAGTTTATATGGGATCTGATCCTAGAACAGACTGATGACATCATAGAAACAGTTAGGTTGAGTCATTATGGGATCTGATCCTAGAACAGACTGATGACATCGTAGAAACAGTTAGGTTGAGTCTCTGTGGGATCTGATCCTAGAACAGACTGATGACGTCGTAGAAACAGTCAGCTTGAGTCACTGTGGGCTGTTTGTCCGTCAGGGAGCGGTTGCCCCGGCGCCGAGTGGAGCAGCATGTGTCGTCCGTGTTGTGAGTACCACCTGATCCAGTGCTGGTGTCCCTCCAGCGGGTTGAGGGTTGGTTACTCCGTTCCCTGCTGCAGAAACGCTGTGGATCAGTGCGACCCCTGCATCATCCACCCAGGTACGCCCCCACCCCCACCGTAATAACCTTCTTTCCTCTCCCCGCCGCTGAGTCTGAGCAGCAGCTCTTCCTCCCAGAGACAGGAAGTACGTCGGATTATACCGAGAGCCCGGCGCCGGAGTGTTTGGATCAAGAAAATGTACATTTTGTGGGAATCGTTTCTGGCGTTTGCTGCAGTTTGACTCTTTCCTCTGTCTTTGAACCTCGTTGTTGTTTTTCCCAGCCTGCAGTCTGTTTGAGAACTGTAAAAGCTGCCACAATGGAACATGGGAGGCCAATGACGACTTCTTCGTCCGCGGGAAGTTCTGTACGGCGTGTCGGAAAGGCTGGAGTGGCGGAGACTGTAGAAGTGAGTATTTGTTGTTTTCTTCACAGCACTGTGGACACAGGTGAAAACATGAAACACAGGTAAACTCTGAAGGATCATATATCTGATCTAGAACTTTACTGTCGTCCCCGACAGCAAGGGTTTATCCCCGGAAAGACCCCAACCCCCCTGTGTTCTAAAAACAATCCCCCCTGTGTTCTAAAAACAGTCCTCCTGTGTTCTAAAAACAACCCCCCCTGTGTTCTAAAAACAATCCCCCTGTGTTCTAAAAACAACCCCACTGTGTTCTAAAAACAATCCCCCTGTGTTCTTAAAACAACCCCCCTGTGTTCTAAAATCATCCCCCCTGTGTTCTAAAAACAACCCCCCTGTGTTCTAAAATCATCCCCCCTGTGTTCTAAAAACAACCCCACTGTGTTCTAAAAACAATCCCCCTGTGTTCTTAAAACAACCCCCCTGTGTTCTAAAATCATCCCCCCTGTGTTCTAAAAACAACCCCCCTGTGTTCTAAAAACAATCCCCCTGTGTTCTAAAAACAACCCCCCTGTGTTCTAAAAACAACCCCCCTGTGTTCTAAAAACAACCCCCCTGTGTTCTAAAAACAATCCCCCAATTGAACACTGACAATGAACTAAATGTTGTATCCCCCCAAAAAAACGTTTTTTGTAAAGAAATCTCCCCCTAGTGAGTAAAACATGAACTATTAGAGTGAATTATAACATATAAATATAAAAGGTAAATCTGAGTCCATTCATAAAAACAGTTGAAAGATCACGGGTCAAAAACATTTGGAGATAAAGCTCCATCTAGTGTCCGAAATACAGAACCAGTCTTTCCCAGAATCAATCCAGTTCTTCCTCGCACTCAGGTCTATGTGGGTGTAAAATGTGAAAATGATCCATGAACTAGTTCTTGAGTTATGTCTGTAAACAATGGTTGTGGTAAAAAAAAAAGAAAAAAAGTTCCTCCTAGTGGCTATAAAATGAGCTACTAGAGTGAAATAGGATTTATCCAATATAGATGTCCCTGAATCCATTCATTTACACGGAATCTTGACTAAATCGGACCAACAGTTAAGACGTAATGTCCGTAAAACAACGTTTTCTGTAAAAAGCCCCGCCTAGTGAGTAAAGTATGAACTACTAGAGTAAATCACGATGTGAACAAGATGTTTCTCCTTTAGTTGAGTCGTGAGCGCGGTTGAGAAATGATGGCATGCCAACATTTACCAAACTCAATCCAGTTCTTCCTCAAATTCAGGTCAATGTGGGGATAAAATTTGAAGTGATCCATGAATTATCGTTTTTAGTCATCGCGTTAACAGGAAGGATCGGCGGCGGCGACGATTCCAAAAAGTAGCCAACATTTGGGAGATATAAATACTACATAGAAGAAGTAAAGATCATAAAGTCAGTCCATCGCTCTGAAAGGAATTTCCAGATTTGTATGGATTCTC
The DNA here is from genome assembly GCA_037951165.1 of Lophius americanus. Lineage (NCBI taxonomy): Eukaryota > Metazoa > Chordata > Actinopteri > Lophiiformes > Lophiidae > Lophius > Lophius americanus. Next base: position 101,315 of record JBBDHG010000447.1, read on the forward strand.
TTGAGGAGAAATAAGGGCCTTTGATTGGTCTAGCTGTCCCAACATCGTGTTTAACTGGTCAGAATAAAGGCTGATGACATTCAATCATTCTTTACGTTCAGTGTTGACAGGTGTCTGAGAACAACAAACTGCTCCTAAGATCAAGAATGAACCAAACTCAGAGAGGATATGAAGTTGGTCAGGGATCAGTCAGTAACGCGTCACGCTGTCAGCTGACTGGTCCGACACTGTGAAGGACATGGTTTAGTAAGGATGAAGGCTACGGCTACTTGAGGGTTTTTGAATTATACCCCAGGCATCAAGGGTAGGGTGGGGGAGGGAGTAACGGCCCTTCAGGGCCTCTCCTCACCCTAACCCCAGTCTGAGCCCACAGGGCCCTGGTAGTCCAAACTGTGAGCCTACAGGCCCGGAGCAGTGCATCTCTGTGAAACTGATGGACCCCTGTCATCTGAGATATTTTGAAATAATCAACACATCTGTCCTTTTTTTTGTTAACAAAAGATAGATAATAAATTAATAGATCTTTTTTTTTTATTTTGGGAAATGTGGTGGCATCTTTTTGGTACATTTATCTCCAAAATCAGAGTTTTTCAGGCCATAATATCTCAACAGTTGGTCCGATGTAGTCCAAATTTGGATCAAATGAACCATCTCAACTTGTATATATTATATTTGATCATCATATTTTATTGTTATTTTTATTGTCACTCGCTAAAAGGGCTTAAAAAAGAAAGGAAAAAAAAGAATTCTCAACCAATGAAATCATCCACTTCTGTCCAAATGTAGCTGCTTTGAATGGAATCAAGGAAATCTATCTTCTTCTTTTTTATTCCTGAGCTCAGAAAAACTAGTTAACGGTATTTATCTTCATCATTGAGTCACTCTGGGATCTGATCCTAGAACAGACTGATGACATCATAGAAACAGTTAGGTTGAGTCACTATGGGATCTGATGCTAGAACAGACTGATGACATCATAGAAACAGTTAGGTTGAGTCACTGTGGGATCTGATCCTAGAACAGACTGATGACGTCATAGAAACAGTTAGGTTGAGTCACTATGGGATCTGATCCTAGAACAGACTGATGACGTCATAGAAACAGTTAAGTTGAGTCACTCTGGACTGTCTGAGATTATTAATGAGTCACATTTAATCTGTGGAGTTCAATCAGGGGGGTACTGGTACAATGCAGGGGGTCGTTGTTTTTTCTTGAGGGGCAGACCCCCGCTGATGGGGACGACAGCACAGGTGTAGTTTCTGATGGCCTCACACAAACCTGTAATACCTCTTTGGGACACTTGGGGGCGATGGTGCTTCTTCTTCTCCGGTCTCTGCAGGGTTACAGTCAACTGTTGCGAATGTCGTGGTAGATCTCGATCTCTACTTATTGAAATATTGATAAGATCCGTTGATTTCTTTCATCTGCAGTCCGGCGCAGCTGTTACTTCAGACAAATAAGTGTAAAATCAAAGTTTCCTGCTGAAGCCTGTCGTGATGTAGCGCTCATGAATGAGATTAACAACAACAGGTTTAGCTGTTCTCCATTCCGTTTTTTCGTCCTTCACTCTTACCTTCTTTATTATTTCACGGTCTGGGGGGTGGGGGGTGTCGGATAACATTCCAACAGGCGCTGTGAGCTGGCCTACTCAGGGGAAGGCATGGAACCATCATGGAACCACCACAGGCTATTTAGTCACCTGTTCACCATGATGTTAGACTGTGGGAGGAGCCTGGACACGGGTCCCTGGTCCTCAGATGGATTTGAACCCAGAGCCTCCTTCTTGCCCCCCCCCCCCCCCTCTGTGTCTATATTCATCCGTCCGTCATTCAATGCAGAATTATTTTTAGTCTAGAGCTTCAACTGCCTTTAGAAATATTTCAACCGTGACAAGTTGGTTTTGTCTTTCCACGTTTGGAATTTTCTATAAAAGCTCCTTTCTCTGGTTTCCATGACAATGGTTGTCACCTTGAAGGTGAGCCTCAGTGGGGGTCATATTGATCGGAGCAACTCAGAAACCATATATTTTAGCTCCACTGAACTTTACACACAAACCCAAACCCAAAGGTTTTTCCCCAAAAACCCCCAATCCCCTGCATGATACAAGCAACCCCCCTGACTGATATTCATAATTTTATTAATTCTTAGTTTTTTTTAAACTAACATATATTCAATTTCTAACTCAGAAATATTTATTTCAGATTTATTTGTTAGATTTGTTCAATTGTTTATGTTAGACAAATTATGATAAATTATTTACTGTTCTACAAATGTACATGTGCACGAACTTACAGCCACTGGGGTTGGGGGGGGGGGGGGCACCATAACCACATTCTGATTAGGGCACAGATTCAACTAGGAGCGGCCCTGAATGTCAAATCATTATTATTATTATTATTATTATTATTATTATTATTATTATTATTATCATTAATATTTTTATTATCATTATCATTATTGTTATTATTATTAGTGTTATTATTGTTATTATTATTATTGGTATTGTTATTATTATTATTGTTATTATTATTGTTATTATTATTATCACCATTATGATGACGATGATGATTAATATGTTGATAATTATTATTATTATGATGATGATGACGATTATGATGATGATAATGATTAGTATTATTATTGTTATTATTATGATGATTATGATGATGACGATGATGATCATGATCATGATGATAATCATTATCATAATAATAATCATTATTATTATTATGATAATGATTATTATTATGATGATGATGATGAGTATGATGATGATGAAGATACATTTGATGAGAGCTCACCAACAGGAAGTAATGACATTTCTCTGGTGGGCAGCATGTGGGGGCATCATCCAACGGTCTCAGGGTCACATAGCTCTGGAGAGTTACCCGACAAACGCCCGGTGTGGATGGACCGTTCAGGTGGACAGAGAGAGCAGCATCCAGCTCAGGTGGGTCACTTATGATCTTCCTCCATGTCAAATTTTGTGAAATTAGATAAGAAATGAAATTCTTAGCGTTTTTTTTTTCCTCTAAAAGATAAAAGCATGATATTATAATATTTAGATTTGGCTCCGCCCCCTTTTACCACTATAACAGCTGAGTCTCCTTCTGTGGTCTGTGAGGAGGTCTGAGGACACATGGAGAAGATCTGAGACCATTCCTCCATACAGAACCTCTCCACCTCCTTCAGGTTCTGAGGTCCACACTGGTGGACTCTCCTCTGCAGCACATCCCACAGATGTTCTGGTGGGTTTGGGTCAGGTGACTGGGATGGTCATGTCAGAACCTTTACTCTGTGACCTCTGAACCCTTCTTGGGTTGATGTTGAGGTGATCTTCAGAACATTGTCCTGCTGGAAGGTCCAACCACGACCCACTTTAAGGTTCCTGACAGGCTTTTAGGTCTTCATCCAGTATCTGCTGGTGTTTGATGGAGTCCATGGAACCATGTCTTTAACAAGATGTCCAGAACCTTTGGAAGAGAAACAGACCCACAGCACCAGAGATCCACCACCTGACTTCACAGTGGGTCACAACAAGTTAGATCCTGGGTTCAGACAATAAAGACATTTTTTGCATCTCATTTGAATCATAATCATTCGGTCATAGTTCTGGACGGCGCTGTAACAAACACAGACAGTAATCGATATGCGAGGCGGTAAATAAAAGTCGGCGTTTAATCGTTGAGGCGTTCGGTCATCAGAGAGATTCTGACGTCTTCGTCTGGAGGAACTTTGGAGTCTGAGAATGGATGAAGTCCTGATGAGGTTTAAGGAAGAAGAAAAAAGCTGCTGCCTATTAGAGAGCAACAAAGAGAAACGTCCTTCTTCCCGCCGAGAGATTCATGTTCTCCCATAATGCAACAAACATATTGAGCTGGATCAGCGTGACGGGAATCACGCAAGGCCCCCAACAAAATCCTGCTAAGCTGCTTTTAAAGGAAGCTGAGCTACTACTTTTATTCCTCCGTACACAGTCGGCCCGCTCCGGAGACTCAGAACCGCTCTGGCAGCTGATGTTGAAGATATCCCTGAATCTAATACCTCCTTGTTGAGATCAAACTGTCAATACTAGGACCGAAGAAAATAAAACTATAGGAGACATCTTCCTTTTTTTCCAGAAGTGATAAAATCCTGATCAATCAGTTCAACGTCTTTTCCTCTTTGGTTCCGCCGCAGGTTTTTATTCCTCAGCCTGGAGCCCGACCACAGTTGTGGCTACGACTACGTGGAGGTGCGTGACGGCTACGGCCCTACCTCCCCTCTGATTGGCCGGTTTTGCGGGGATCAGCTGCCCCCGCCAATAAAAAGCTCGGGGAACTTCCTGCACATCCTGTTTGCCTCCGACGGCTACAAGAACCACGACGGCTTTGTTCTGACCTTTCAGGAGAGACCAGGCAGGTACAGCTCCTGTTTGTCTTCTCTGGGATCACCTGGTTCCAACCGCAGGTGCTAATGGCTAACAGAACCGGTGCAGGTGTTTGTTAAGTCCCGCCCCGACAGATCCAGTTCAGAAATCCATTTCATTTCACAATCGTTAAAATAAATATTTCTTCCACTCATTTATTTCTTTGGGGCATTTTTTTAATTTAACATCTTAGACAGTTGACCATAAAAACGACAGACGATCGTTTGATCAGGCGTGTTTTTAAACCAAAGAAATAAAATAAATCAGACTTGGAAAATTATACAATGTTGAAACTTTGTGTTTCATGAGAAAATAGTATTTTATTTTTTTATTTTTTTTAACTTTTTTTGGGGAAAGCATGTCTTTAAAAGCATTAGTAAGCTTTTTGGGTTGTACCAAGTTCAACCCTTCTGCCATGGTAGCCATGGTTAATGCCGTTTCTTCAGCGGGCCCTTCGATGTCCTCCAGGGCTCCATCCTTGGCCCCTTCCTCTTTAGCGGATGCATGTTGCCACTGGGTCGCATTATAAACAGGTTCTGTCACAAATGTCAATAAGAAATAAATTGAAAATGTGACATTGAAGGCTTAATATCGGGGTGGGAACTAAAAGCCTCGCAGTGACTCAGGCGTCTTCAGTGCCAGCGTTCATCTAAGGTGAACCGCGTGACATCATAAGGTGATCGAATCAGATGTGACATCCAAACATCATTAAGAGGTCTCTGGTCTGATATCCTCCTTCATTATTTAGATGTTTACCCGACAAACAGGAAGCATGAATTCTTCATTTCCCACCGTAGGTCCATTACCAAACAAATACCGTTCAGAACCAATGAGTTAAAAGACACGCAAAAAAATGTCGATATGGACCAACTGTTGAGGAATTATGGCCCGAAAACTTTTTGAGATAAAGGTTTCATAAACATACAGCCGGAATTTCCCCAGATCAATCCAGTTCTTCCTCTCACTAAGGTCTATGTGGGTATATTATTATATATATTATTACACATTTAACTCCTCAAATTAAATGTGAAGCTTTGTCCACAGTGTTTTGTTTTGTTCTTTTTTTTTACAAAAAAGCTCCCTCTAGTGAGTAAAAGATGAACTGTCAGGATAAAATATGAATTCATCGAGATAGATCTCCTTCAGTCGATTCATACGCATCAGATTTGGACTAAATCCGATCAGTGGTGGAGAAATTATGGCCCAAACACTTTTGGAGGTAAAGCTCCCCCTAGTGTCAGAAATGTACCACCAACATTTCCCAAAAATGAATCCAGTTGTTCCTCAAGTACAGTCTATAAAGTTTATCTAAAGTGTTAAAATGATTCATAAAATAGTTTCTGAGGAGTGTTTTTCAAAATAAAAGCTCCTCCTAGAGAGTAAAATATGACAGAATAGAGTAAAATACAACGTATACAAGATAGAACTCTTCATCACCATTCATCTTCACCAGATTTCATAATTATGCGGCAACCTTTGATCTTTATTCCTTTCAAATCAGATGCAACGTCAAGACATTATTAGTATCAAAACGAGTATTTACCAGTTTAACCCTTTAAGTTCCTCGTCAAGGGAAAAAGAAAAATGGAAAAAGTATTTCTTTGCATATTTTATTTCTTTGGGGGCATTTATGAATTCAGCAACGTTTTAAACAGTAAAAAAAAAAATATGACTTATAAAAATTATTTCATGATGACATTTTTGTATTTCTTAGGAATTCATTTGATCACCATCATTTTGTTAAATGAGTCCTCACGTTTATTAATATGCAAAATAATGCTACTTATGGAACAGGACTTTTTTGAATAGCCAAGGTTAACACCTCCCCCTCCTCCATTTGACTGCTGGTGTCCCCCAGGGCTCCATACCTGGCCTCTTACTCCTTAACACATGAACTCTGTCACCGGGTCAGATTATAAACAGCTCAAGTCACATTTTCCAAAAAGAAATAGTGAGTCAACATGATCTCAAAGAAACGGTTGAGCAGGACATTTAAGTGTTTAACTCGTAAGTTCATTCCTTGAACTGCTCTCACATCGGTTTTCAAGTGTTTTCTTACTAGCTGTCGCTTCTGTGGATTTATATCATATTATTCTGTGGATTTATATCATATTACTCTGTGGATTTATATCATATTACTCTGTGGATTTATATCATATTACTCTGTGGATTTATATCATATTACTCTGTGGATTTATATCATATTATTCTGTGGATTTATATAATATTATTCTGTGGATTTATATCATATTACTCTGTGGATTTATATCATATTACTCTGTGGATTTATATAATATTATTCTGTGGATTTATATCATATTATTCTGTGGATTTATATCATATTACTCTGTGGATTTATATCATATTACTCTGTGGATTTATATCATATTACTCTGTGGATTTATATCATATTACTCTGTGGATTTATATCATATTACTCTGTGGATTTATATAATATTATTCTGTGGATTTATATCATATTACTCTGTGGATTTATATCATATTACTCTGTGGATTTATATCATATTACTCTGTGGATTTATATCATATTACTCTGTGGATTTATATCATATTATTCTGTGGATTTATATCATATTATTCCGTGGATTTATATCATATTACTCTGTGGATTTATATCATATTATTCTGTGGATTTATATCATATTACTCTGTGGATTTATATCATATTACTCTGTGGATTTATATCATATTACTCTGTGGATTTATATCATATTATTCTGTGGATTTATATCATATTACTCTGTGGATTTATATCATATTACTCTGTGGATTTATATCATATTACTCTGTGGATTTATATCATATTACTCTGTGGATTTATATCATATTATTCTGTGGATTTATATCATATTACTCTGTGGATTTATATCATATTACTCTGTGGATTTATATCATATTACTCTGTGGATTTATATCATATTACTCCGTGGATTTATATCATATTACTCTGTGGATTTATATCATATTACTCTGTGGATTTATATCATATTACTCTGTGGATTTATATCATATTATTCTGTGGATTTATATAATATTATTCTGTGGATTTATATCATATTACTCTGTGGATTTATATCATATTACTCTGTGGATTTATATAATATTATTCTGTGGATTTATATCATATTATTCTGTGGATTTATATCATATTACTCTGTGGATTTATATCATATTACTCTGTGGATTTATATCATATTACTCTGTGGATTTATATCATATTACTCTGTGGATTTATATCATATTACTCTGTGGATTTATATAATATTATTCTGTGGATTTATATCATATTACTCTGTGGATTTATATCATATTACTCTGTGGATTTATATCATATTACTCTGTGGATTTATATCATATTACTCTGTGGATTTATATCATATTATTCTGTGGATTTATATCATATTATTCCGTGGATTTATATCATATTACTCTGTGGATTTATATCATATTATTCTGTGGATTTATATCATATTACTCTGTGGATTTATATCATATTACTCTGTGGATTTATATCATATTACTCTGTGGATTTATATCATATTATTCTGTGGATTTATATCATATTACTCTGTGGATTTATATCATATTACTCTGTGGATTTATATCATATTACTCTGTGGATTTATATCATATTACTCCGTGGATTTATATCATATTACTCTGTGGATTTATATCATATTACTCTGTGGATTTATATCATATTATTCTGTGGATTTATATCATATTACTCTGTGGATTTATATCATATTATTCTGTGGATTTATATCATATTATTCCGTGGATTTATATCATATTACTCTGTGGATTTATATCATATTATTCTGTGGATTTATATCATATTACTCTGTGGATTTATATCATAATATTCTGTGGATTTATATCATATTATTCCGTGGATTTATATCATATTACTCTGTGGATTTATATCATATTATTCTGTGGATTTATATCATATTACTCTGTGGATTTATATCATATTACTCTGTGGATTTATATCATATTACTCTGTGGATTTATATCATATTACTCCGTGGATTTATATCATATTACTCTGTGGATTTATATCATATTACTCTGTGGATTTATATCATATTACTCTGTGGATTTATATCATATTACTCTGTGGATTTATATCATATTACTCTGTGGATTTATATCATATTACTCCGTGGATTTATATCATATTACTCTGTGGATTTATATCATATTATTCCGTGGGCACATTTATCAGTGGAACATTCCTCCACAGTTTCTGCCATGAAGAATCCGGCGTGCGGACCCCCGGAGAGACCAGTCAACGGCTATATTCTTCCTGCTTACGGCCTGCAGGGGGAGCTTAAATCGGTGAACTACCGCTGCCATCCACCTTTCACGCTGATTGGCTCCCAGCAGAGGGTCTGTCTACTTAATGGAACGTGGAATGGTTCGGTTCCCCAATGTGTAAAAGGTAGGCAGCTCCGGTTTCCTCACATTTTAAACTCATGATGCATTCTTTTGGAGAGTTTGCTCTTCTCCTCTCTCAAACTCATACAGGCCAGACCAGCAGGGTCCGCTGTTCCCCTCCGCCACAAGTGCTGAACGGCGACCACCGAGCGATACCTGAGACGACCGGACGTGTTCAGACTGTCGAGTTCTTCTGCAGAAAGTCCTTCACTCTGAGTGGAAAGAAGCGAAGCATCTGCTTGACTAATGGATCCTGGAGTGGCAGACCACCTAAATGTGTGAAAGGTAGACGCTCAGAATCCCCTTTGAGCATCGGAGATATACAGCGAGGGTCTATCCCCGAAGAAAACCCCCAATCTCCTGCGTTGTACAAGCAACTCCCCAACTCAGCATAACTATTTCTATGATGTCATCAGTCTGTTCAAGGATCAGATCCCAGAGTGACTCAACCTAACTGTTTCTATGATGTCATCAGTCTGTTCTAGGATCAGATCCCAGAGTGACTCAACCTAACTGTTTCTATGATGTCATCAGTCTGTTCTAGGATCAGATCCCACAGTGACCCAACCTAACTGTTTCTATGATGTCATCAGTCTGTTCTAGGATCAGATCCCATAGTGACTCTACCTAACTGTTTCTATGATGTCATCAGTCTGTTCTAGGATCAGATCCCAGAGTGACTCAACCTAACTGTTTCTATGATGTCATCAGTCTGTTCTAGGATCAGATCCCACAGTGACTCAACCTAACTGTTTCTATGATGTCATCAGTCTGTTCTAGGATCAGATCCCACAGTGACCCAACCTAACTGTTTCTATGATGTCATCAGTCTGTTCTAGGATCAGATCCCATAGTGACTCTACCTAACTGTTTCTATGATGTCATCAGTCTGTTCTAGGATCAGATCCCACAGTGACCCAACCTAACTGTTTCTATGATGTCATCAGTCTGTTCTAGGATCAGATCCCACAGTGACCCAACCTAACTGTTTCTATGATGTCATCAGTCTGTTCTAGGATCAGATCCCACAGTGACCCAACCTAACTGTTTCTATGATGTCATCAGTCTGTTCTAGGATCAGATCCCATAGTGACTCTGTGATGAAGATAAATACGTTTAACTAGTTTTTCTGAGTTCAGGAATGAAACAAGACAGTTTTCCTGGAGTCGATTCATAGGAGATAAATTCAGACACAACTGGACTCCAAAGGTTGGGAAGACTGTAAAATTTCAGACATAATCTGACATACATTTTGGGAAAACGGTCAAATACTATATTTTTAAAAAAAAAGCCCCCTAGTGGGTGAAATATGAACAATTACAATGAATTGGGGGCGGCTGTAAGTCGGCGTCTGTAACTCCCTCAGAGATGGGTCAAACGCAGAGAAATAATTTCACTCTGTGAAACTTGTTTTGTGTATGACTGAAGGAAGTGGTTCTAACTCTCACCTGCCGGGTCTTCTTCTCCAGCATGTCGGGAGCCCAAAGTGTCGGAACTGGTGCGACAAACCCTCCTCAACTCAAATCCGCCATCAAGGTACCGGCTGAGGAGCAGCAGCTGATGATGTTGGACCGTTGAGACCGAAGGTAGAGTCCGCGGTCATTAACGGATCCGTTCACACTGTCTCCACAGAGAGGATCCAGAACAAAGCCCCTCCTCCGGGAACAGCATGCAGCGTCTGTCGTCCGCGGGTTTGGGTCTTCCTGCGTCAGCAGGAGAGAACAGCGCCGGTTTGGAGCTTCCTCGTGGTTTTCATCCGGTCAACACGAGCATCGAGTACAAGTGTGCGTCCCCCCACTACTGGAACACAGGAAGCCCCCGACGCACCTGTCTGAAGACTGGCAGGTGGACTGGACTCCATGTTTCCTGCTCGCCAGGCAAGAGAAGCCATCAATCAATACTTCTATTTGTCCCCAGAGGGAGAAGTGTTGATTCACCAGCAGAACCAGAACCACCATCATTATTATTCCAGTCACCTCCAGCGGTATAGAACCAACCCCCAGTGTTTCATTAGATGTGCTGTGACATAAAACAAACACACCTCATCTGGGAACCGTCCCCAACAGCAAGGCTATATCACCGAAAAGCCCTCAATCCCCTGCGTTGTACCAGTAAACCCCAGATTTAACTCTTTTTCAAATTAAATGTGACTGAATTTCAACTTCATTTTATTTCAACCCCATTGTTTTTTTATTAAGTGTTTTCAGGTGATTCTGTTTTTTTAATGCTTGAAGAGCGGCTAAAAATTGTATTTAGAATAGGAACAGGTTACTGGATATAATGCTAGGTTTATAAGACGTATATTCACATTTTAATTCATCTTATGGAGCTAAAATTATTTCAGGAATAACTCATATTTGTCACAAACCCCCCTGCAGTACCCCAATGTACCCCTGGGGGTACTTGTACGTTAATACAGGATGGTTTTTGTTACCTCAACCTGATTAGGAGTCTAATGATCCAGTGGAAAAATAGAAATTATAGTGTGGATGTTTCTCTTGTGACCCGAATGAATATGAAGTTAGTTTTTCTGCTGATTTGACTAAAACATTTTTAACATAAACTTTACATTTTTAACATAAACTTTACATTTTTAACATAAACTTTACATTTTTAACATAAATTTTACATTTTTAACATAAAACTTTACATTTTTAACATAAAATTTTTTTTATTTTCAACATAAAATGTTACATTTTTAACTTTACATTTAAAAAAAATAAAACGTTACATTTTTTTTTTTACATAAAACTTTACATTTTTGACGTAAAACTTTACATTGTACATTTTTGACACGTCTTCTTCTCTCCGTCTTCTTCTCTCCGTCTTCTTCCTCCCCACAGTCTGTGGCAAATTCGACGCTTTCAGTCGTCACAACCTGACAGACACTGACTGGCCCTGGCACGCAGCCATCTATATCCGCTCGCTTCCTGACCCGACTGCTGGCACCCACGGGCCCCCCGGGGTCCGTGAAGGAACAAGGTCCTTCAAACGGGAGGGGTCAGAGGACAACACGTCCTGGGTCCTGGCCTGCAGCGGCGCTCTGCTCAGCCAGCGAAGCGTCCTGGTGGCGGCTCAGTGTGTGGCAGAACCGGACAGGCGACAAACCCTTCAACCCAACCGAGTGAAGGTCGTGGTGGGCGTGGCCAACCAGACGTCCCAGGATCAGTTGAAAGTCTTACATCATCTCAAGGTAACACATAAAACCTTCCACACACTTGATGACATCACTGCATCGATGTCTGGTTCTGGTTCTGGCAGACTGGTGCCTCTAGTGGAATTTGGTTAAGCCCCCCCCCCCCCCCCCCCTCCCACTCCCCCCCATGACTGTACATAAGCTCAGTTAAAAAAAAAGTTGTTTAGTTTAAACTTAATAACTTCATCACAAAAAGTTTCTATATACTATTCTATCAACAACTCCCCCTCTCTCTCTCCCCCTCTCTCTCTCCCCCTCTCTCTCTCTCTCTCTTTCTCTCTCCCCCCTCTCTCTCTCTCTCTCTCTCTCCCCCCCCCCCCCTCTCTCTCTCTCTCCCCCTCTCTCCCCCTCTCTCTCTCCCCCCCCCCCCTCTCTCTCTCTCTGGTGTCTGTGCTTCATGTATATTGACTCGTCAATGGCACTATGACCCCCCCCCATACACTGTGTTGCCCAACACAAGCGCAATGTCTGCGTACAGAAGGGGCGGGGCCTGAGTTTACCTGAGGTTCACCTGAGGTTACCACATAGTTATTAGTCAGATCTGTGGTTCTTCCAGCCTTACGCTGGTTTTGTGTTTCCCACAGAGACGTAGAGTTTTTCAGGATTACTCAATCCTCCACAGCTGAATCCCTGATCCTGCTCAAATAAGGCTAATCTTCTGGGCAGGTTTTTGTTTTTACGGGAAGGAATGCTGCGGCAGTAAAGCTTCGCCGAGGACTTGATTTGGATCTGGCGTGTTTGCACATCCTGACGCGTATCATCCGATCCGGACCAAACGGCCAGACCTGGCGTTTCCGTGTGTGATCGGGTCCCTCGGGGAATCTAACCAGTTTTCCTCCAGTTGACTTAATCCTTTCTCCCTCTCTGCCCCGACAGGTTTCAAAAATTTCAGCGCATCCAGTTTTTTACTCGGAACCAGAGGGCGGCGTGGCGGTTCTTCGGCTCAGAGACAAGGCCCGCATTAGCGAGCGTGTGTCACCGGTTTGTCTCCCCAGAGTGCGTAAGGGAGAGGTGACATCACAGGAGGTCTACACCGCCAGATGGGTTTTACCAAACGATCGCGGTCCCCTGAGCCGGACCGAACACGTCGGGTCGGCCGATGTTGTGAAATGTGACGCAGAAGTGATCCTTGATGACGCACAGTGTGTCAACAGGAAGTCCACCAGCCTCCAGAGTGCTTGTCCCGCTTTGGTTTCAGGCATCGCGGTCACGCCTGATGAGTTTCCAACAATCAGCCGCGTCTCTTTGGGTCCGGAAGAGACTCAGGTAGAGACTCAGGTAGAGACTCAGGGAGAGACTCAGGTAGAGACTCAGGTAGAGACTCAGGTAGAGACTCAGGTAGAGACCCAGGTAGAGACCCAGGATGAGACCCGCGGGATCCGCTGGACGCTTCTAGGTTTACAGACCTTCAGCTCTCAGGAGAAGAACTGCCGCCAGCAGACCCTCGCCGTTCACACGCCAGTCGCCAACTTCCGTAACTGGATAGAGAAAAACATGAAGTAGATTTTTTTTTTTATGTTTCTTCTTAACCCTCAAACGCCAAATTTGTCATTTTAAATCCCGAAAGTTGGAGTTTTATGGAAAAATAGTCAGTTGTATATTTGTGACACTAGGGGGCGCCTTGACTCTAAAGGTTTTTGGGCCATAACTTCCGAACATTTTGTCTGATTTTGTCCAGATTTGGTGAAAATGAATCAAATCAATCTATTTTATATATTCTACACTAATAACTCATATTTATCGCACTAGAGGCAGCTTTTTTACTTTTCACAATAAAGGTCCCCCTAGTCAGTCAAATTTGATTTATATTTAGTCCAAACTGGACTTGAGGAGATCTATCTTGTTCATATCTTATTTTACCCTAATAGTTCATGTTTTACTCACAAGGGGGAACTTTTTTATGACTAACTTAGATTTTTCGGACACGATTTCCATATCCGAAGTCATATCCGAAAAATACGTTGGTCCGACTCTGTCCAGATCTGGTGAAAATAAATGGACTCCAGGAGATCTATTTGGTACATATCTTATGTCACATCTTATAGTTCTCATTTCAGCTTTATTTATTCTTTTCTTGATTTTTTCCCTCTGACATAACTTCACATTTGAGGAGTTCGATCCGGGGGGATTTGCTCGTACAACGCAGGGGGACTGGGGGCTTTTTGGGGAGTATACCCTGGCTGATGTGGACGACGGCGTCGGACTCTGTTCCACCTGTCGTCTGATGATCCGGGAATATTTGTAGGTTTATTTTTTTGAGAGAGATTAGAAGAAAAGATACATTTAACTTATTTTCCAAGTGTGTTTTTGTTCATTACAAACAATGAAGTAAACTATTATGAAAAAAATCTACCGTCCAAGTTTGGTTTTTAAATAAAATATTATAAATTCAAAGGGTTTTGAGTTCAATAGTTTTTTAATTCTAAATGTTATATATGTAATACCGGATTTATGAAGAATGATGTAAGAAAAAAACTTGCTAAATTCAAAATGTTTTTTATTTAGTTTTATAATTTCATCAGACATTCAAACAAAGAAACCTGTTTTAAAAAATAAGGAAAAAGTAGGAGAATCTCAGTGTTTTCATGGTTGGGACTTTCATGGAGGATCGTTTTCACCGGCGGGTTTCATCCTGCTTCGTCTGGTTGGCGCTGGCAGTGAGAAGACGATGATATTCGCGGTGAAGATTCTCCACCTGTTGTCTTAGTCAATGTGAGTGGCGCCAGAACAAACTAACGTCAGCTGTTTGAGGTTCAAACCCAAACCTTCAACCTCCTTCTTACCTTTTTTTTTTGTCCAGCAGCGTTTATGGAAAGAAAATATCAGTGTTTAAAAAAGTACCGATACGTGAATAATTTAAAAAACGTTTTTGTGTCTTTTATTTATTTAAAATGAATAATTGTACATGTATGATCATTAAAATAAATAATGATCGTACATGTAGAGGATTCATGGCGGCGCTACGCCAACGCTAACAGTCAAAATGCAATTAATTTGGCTTTTTACACATCATGAATCCGCTGATCAATGACGTCATCAGTTACCGTCTTTATCTACCAGAGTCAAATGTTCATGTTTGAACAAACATCAACCCTTTAAAGAAGGAGTAAAATAAGATGTAAAAAAAATCTGTTTAATGTCTTTAACCATAATCTTTAATTAATCACAAAAATCTAACGTTTTTAAAACTAACAGGAAATCCAAAATGTCAGTTTGAACAGTTAGACCAATAATGAAGAAGTTTAAAGGGACTGGAGATGTTAGATATCCACCTGGAAGAGGATGTGTCTGTAAACTGACCCCACACACTGTGAGGAGGATGGTTGGACTGGATAAAGACTCTCCAAGGATCACAGCTAGAGAGGTCAGAGGTCAGTTGAATGTTGGGGTCAGAAAGTCTTCCTAACCACCATCAGATGGCGCCGACACCAACACCAGCTGTTTGGGAGGGTAGCAAGAAAAAAACCTCTGCTTTCTTCCACACATGCTAACGCTGCTACAAGCTAATGCTGCTACAGTTTGACAAACACCACTGGGACTTTCACTGGAACAAGGTCAGTGGTCAGATGAGACCAAAGTAGAGCTTTTTGGTACAAACATCTAAGATGGGTGTGGCCTAGCAAGAAAAGAGGCATGGAGAAAAGCCCCTCATACCCACTGTGAGGTCTGGTGGTGGATCTCCGATACTGTTTTTCTTCCAAAGGTTCTGGACATCTTGTTAAAGACATGGTTCCATGGACTCCATCAAAGACCAGCAGATACTGGATGGAAAATAAAAATATACACATAACTACATTAATTACAGTTTTCCAGTTTATTTCATTTCCAGTGTTCCGTCTTAGACAAAGATTTTTGTTTTATGTTAAGAATATTATGAATTGTGTTTTCATTATTACTTCTGTTCCTGGAGTTGGAGGTTGTCCACTGATGTCCTGATATTTCGGGGATTATGAAGACTTGACTCCATCTCGCTGAAGAGTCCTCGGGCGAATCATTGAGTATCTGTCAGCGGCGCTGATCGACCCCTGACCATCTCCTAGATAAACATTCTCACAGTCGCTACGGAGTAAAACGCTTCAGAGGGTAAGTATGGAGAACAGTTTTACTTCCTGATATTTAAGATTTAACTTGCGTGCAGATTTGTGACAGCGCCATCATGCATGTTTCAGGCGCATTAGCGCGGCGGTGGTCGCATGTCCGCCCCCGTCAGAGGCGGCGTGCGTCCAACCAGTGTCCGCGTGGCGTGTTTGCATGTGAGCCTGTGCATCCGTGACTTTCCCTGCAGTCAATCCAACATGTGCTGTCATTGGGAGACGCACTGAGAGGATTTGCTAAACTTAGCTCTTACTCCTGAGAGGCGGCGAGCCTCGGTGCTCGCAGCTTTTCTAAGTCCCGCCCATTAAACAATGGGTGGTTGGATTGTGTGTCTCTGCTGCTTACATCGCTAGAGGAGCAGGTAAAAAGAACAACAACAACAACACACTGATTTATCATCTGTAAGTAAAATGATGGACACGATGCATTAGCTCCGCCCTAAAGTATGATGTCATGGTGCTATAAATGGGCGAAAGTCTGCTAATCTATTACTCTTTAACTGAGAGAACACCCCACCCACACCTGTGAGGAGGAGGAGGAGGAGGAGGAGGAGGGACTGACCTCTCATCTCAAATCCCCACCAACCCCTCCGGCCTGTGCATCAGCGTGCAGACTGAGCACGTGCAGAAGAGGGGAGGAGACAGCGAGCGGAGGCGGAATCTTTTTCTCTGAAAACTTCTGCAACGAAATAGATGCTGCCGTAATCACCGGCCCACCTGAGCTAAAAGAGTTCTTCTACCAAAGCCTGCGTTTTCAAAGAGGACTTCAGGACAGGTGAGCGCTTTTGCAAGAAAGTAGAGGCGGATTACGGCGCCGCCCTGAGCGAGTTACGATGTGTGACTGAAAAATGTAGAAGGTCTTTATTTCTTACTGTAACCGCTGGAAAAGAAGAAGTTGACCTCATTCAGACTTTCATGATGTAAGCATGCTGACATTGATGCACCTTAAAGAGAACTCTTATCACATTCCTTCAGACTTCATTTCAAACTTTTCCTTTACAAAAAGTATAATAATAATTATATATCCGAAAAGTCGGGCGTTTTACGGAGAAGTCATCGCTGCGTCACGCCGAAGACCCTGAAGATCCTAACCCTAACGCTGTAACTCAAAATCTAGAACATGGATCAATTTCAGATTTTGGACCAACATAATCCAGAGTGTGTGGAAGAACTGGATTGATTTTGGGGAGAAGACATCATAGACCTACGTGTGTTCAGAATGAATTGGATTTATTTTATTTAGGAACCTTTCATGCGGACTGGTCCTTTAATCTGTGAGTGACAGTCAGGGGAAAAGCTCCCCCTAGTGAGTACAATATGAACTATTCCACTAAAACACAATGTGTACAAGATAGATGGGAAATGACTCGGAGAAATGAACCAGATTGATTTGGGGGAAATGTTCGTTGTATGTTTCCGACACTAGAGGGAGCTACACGTCCGAAATTGTGGGGCCGTAAATTCTCCACCGTTGATCCGATTTAGACCAAATTCAGTGCATATGATTCGACTGAAGCGGATTTATATAGTAAATAAATATTATGTTTTACTCCAGGAGTTCATATTTTAATCACTAGGTGTTTTTTTGTGAAATTTAAACTCTTCACCGTTGGTTCCATTTAGCCCAAGTTTAGTCTCCATGAATCAGTTGGAGAAGATGTCTCAGGATCTAACTCAATAACTGTGTCATGGATCATCCTCCAGTTTCACACCCACATAGACCTCGGTGCGAGGAAGAACTGGAGTGATTTCTGTAGTATATTTCTGACACTAGGAGGAACTTTAGCTTCAAAGGTTTTTGGCCCATAATGTCTAATTTAGTCCAAATTTGATGCATGAATTAATTTGAGGAGCTCAATCAAGTGATTGTTTGTACAACGCAGGGGATCGGGGGCGTTTCAGGGTTACACCCTTGCTGTCGGGGATGAGAGCATAAGACTAATCTTTGCTGGTAGCGTGGAGCTCAGTACCTCCACGGCCTCCTTCGTCTTCTTGAAGATGACTCCCGTCTGAAGGTCAGGAGTCGGTAGAAGAGGGCAGGTGTTGCATGAGTTCAAATCTGCAGTCCTGGTGGGGGGGCATCGTAATCTTACGTTCTGCGAAGCTGTCTGCTTGGAAGAGCGCTCTCCTCTTTCCATGTCTAATCTTGATTCCCCCCTGTCACCATCTCCAGGAACACAGGTTCTTGGTCACAGGATGATGATGTCATCAATTTTTCTGGGACCTTATTGGTCGATGAGCTCCTGACCCCCCGATGACGGGTGGCGGCACTCAGACCGATGCTGTCCGTCCATTCTCTCACCCGGTGCTGCTTAAAGTTAAAACAGTCAAACTGGTCTTATTGAGATCACAAACTCATCCGCCATCGCTGCTGAGAGGCTTCATGACCTTCTTCCTAAAAACGAGATTATTCCAGCAGCAGGTCGGATTCTTCACACAAACCAAGATGTCCGGCAGAACCGACATTTCTCAGCTCCTTCCCGGAGAATGTTTGAGATTATCTTCTTTTGGTCGTTGGGAGGGTATAGAGGGAAAGCCACGCCCACAGGTCTTGCGTTTCACTGAGGTCATGATGACGGCGTGACCTCGCCAGGATGATTGCGTCGCTGGAAAATTCTTATTTCCGCTTCTCTGAGTCGGTTTGAGTGTTTATTTATTCACCTGATTGTCGGTTAGAGCGGAGATTTAGGCGCCTCAGTCTTTGGGTTCGGACCTTGGCAGGGTCTGAACCCTGCTGTTTTTATTTCACCCCGCTGCTTCCCTTCTATGTCCAAGACCAGAACTCCTGATTGTTTATTCAACTTCAAGCTGTTCGGCTCTGCTTGTTTCTTTAATTCTGTCCTCATCAGAAGAAGAGAGGGACTTTGTCTCTTCTTCTGATGGACGTGACACATAAAGGAGGAAATAATGATTTCTTGTTTTTGCTCATAACAATCTTGGAAATGATCAGAAACAATGTTTTACACAGACACTCCCTTTTTTGAGGATGTATAAATGCCTAATTAAGTTGTAAACAAGTAACAAATCATAAACAAGCTGTTATATCTCATTAAATATGAAGAGAATCAGAGACCTGAGGCTTGCCAAATAGTGAGCCCACTTATCTGTAGTGCTAACTTGATGTTGCCAAATAGTGACCCACACTGATAAGTTGACACATGTGTTAAAATGTGTTTATAAAACCTTCATTAGTGACTCTTAAAGTGTTCATAGCCTAATTTACAACCTAATTCTAAGTGTTTATAAATCCTATATAAAGGTAGTCTTTTTGCAAAGTTGCACCAAAAACAAACGCAAATAGACAAAAGACTCAAATTCATATAATAAAAAAAAAGAAAGAAAGTATTTTGTATGTGTGGACACAAACAAATAAACACAGGCTTCTTATTGTTTTGATCGGCCTTGTCTCCCACAGTGACGTCCAGGTCATGTGGTCAAGTGACTCAGAGTAAAACCTTCATCAATAATCGTGAAAACAACAAAATAATCATGATTATGAACGTCACACAGTCAGAACCCAGAGCTACGGCCAACAAGGTGTTTTAGAGAAAACTCCAATCCATCATTACACATATTGATGCCTGGCGTTGCCGTGGTAACGCGTACACGCCGGCCGTCAGAGCGTCAGAGCCGCTGAAGCAGCTTCTGCCTGAGTTGAACATTGATTGAAGAAGAATCTGATGCGTTGATCAATAATGGAAACCCCTTGATCCGACATCTTCATCTTAAATGTGCTGCTGTGGCGCCGAGATGCCTGACCTCCGATCGACGTGAAGAAAATAACGGTTAACCGCCGTTAGCTTTCTCATTAGCTCCGGAAAAACCATCTTCAGCTGAGAAAATCAGGAAAATCACTTCTTAGTGAGTAAAATATGACCTTTTAGAGTAAAACACGATAAATCTCCCCGGGTCAATTCATACGCCTCGTATTTGGACTAAACTGGACCAGATGTTGAGAAATTATGGCCGGAATAGTTTCAGGGATAAACTCAACCTTGTGTGGGAAATATACAACCCAATCTTTCCCCAAATCATCCAGTTCTTCCTCACACTAAGGCTTATCTGCGTATATATAGACATGTATTTAAATATATCTATATATATTTATATATATCTATATATATAATTAATATGTGTTTCCCTTTGGGTAAGGTTTAAGTTGAGGTTAAAATATATATTTTTTTCATCTCATTATTATTTCAATCCAAACATCTGTAAGGATTTGATGATGTCACCAAACTCTGACTCTCTTCTGCTACGCTAATAATTAGCACGCATTAGCACCGGGAATATCGTTTGATGCCCAAAGAGGAGATTCACCTCTGTTTGGATGATTAGAGGAGATACGCCGCGGCGTGAGACAGCGGCAGCGTCCTCCTCCCCGAGGACGCCGCGTCCGTCTCAGTGTGTATGTGCGCTGGATTAGTGTGGCTCAGAACGGATTAGTTAATTATAGACACCTGCCGTCTAAGCGTGGCGTGTGTTGTCAGGTGTTGCGGCATGAGGTCGGCTCCGTGCTGATGGGTGAAAGAGGCGGAGCCAGGTGTTGAAGACGCAGAGACGAATGCTCTGCCATGTGTTTCTAGGCTAAGTCCATTTGTACACGGGGTTTTTTTTAAAAAGCGAGATTTTCCCTCTTCTCGCTGAGGGAAAATAATCGCATCCACACATGCACGGATTTTAACGTGCCTCCATCCACAAGAGAACGCTCTCTCGCACTGAGCAGCTGCCCAGAGCCGTGGGGTTCTGGAGCGGCTCGCTGTAACATTCCGACCCCTCTCTATGTATAATGGTAGAGTCTAAAGTTTATATCTCCAAAATGTAAAGGGCGGCGTCCGCCACAGATCCTTCATGTTAATAACTCAAAAACCGTTTCATGGATCATATTCAAATTTCATGTCCACATAGTTCTCAGTGTGAGGAAGAACTGTGTTGATTTTGAGAAAGGTCAGTCGTATATTTCCCACACAAGGCGGAGCTTTAGTTCTAAGTGTTTAGGGGCCATAAATGATCAAGCATTAGTCCGAATTTGGGGCAATACTTGAATTTGATTGAATATGAATCTACTGGAGGAGATCGATCTTCTACGTATCATTATTTACTCTAATAGTTCATATTTTATTCACCAGGGGGCGCTTTTACCGAAAACACTGTTTTACAGACATAACGTCACTCTCGTTTTACCAATTTAGTTCAAATTCAGAGCAAACGAATCGTTTCAAGGAGTTTATCTTGCATATATCATACTTTACTCTAAAGTTCACATTCTACTCACTAGGTGGAGCTGTTTTTGGAAAGCACTCTTTCTGATGACATAACTAAAAAACTATTTCATGGATTATTTTCAAACTTTATACCCACATGGACTCTTGTGTGAGGAAGAACTGGACTGAATTGGGGGAATGGCGGTTCTATATTTCTGACACTAGGGGGAGCGTATTACCTCTAAAAGTTTTCGCCCATAGCTAACATTCCCCTGAGGGAGATTTGTTAAGAAAAACAGTTTTTTTAACCCTTCAATTAAATTCGATTTAGTAAATATTTGCGGGATAAGAATGAACTTGACGAGCTCCATCTCACTTTACATACATACATTTTACTTATTAATGGGCCAAACTTCATGTCAGGAGTCCAACTTTCTGTTGGAGTGACAGCGTGAGCTTAGTTTCAAGATGTTAACCTCGCAAGGCTTAAAAAAAACAGCACTGTTTTGGTTACGTCTGCCATAACAGGAAATCACAAACCAAGTCCCGGCGCATGCAGTGATGTCACACCAGAGCGAATCACCTGGTTATCCCGTCCTCACATCAGAACCTCTATAAAAGCATTCCTGCGCCCGGATGGAGTTTTTCAAAGTGGCGTTTATTTTGAGCGTTTGTGGCGTTTGATGTGGAGAAATGGAATAAACGCAGACAAAAAGGCACATATTGCTGAGAGTAGCTCACTAATAACACAAACATCTGACAGCAATCACGCCGATGGATCTCTCTTCCACTTATTCTGACATTTTGATGCCTGTGTGAGCGTGGATAAAGAAACACAGCAGCGCTTAAGAGCCACGCTGATGGAGATGACGGTGGCCTCAGCGACATCAGAACCACCCCGGTTATGATTCATCCTTAAACAATAAGAGCTGCCTTGACAACAAGTATCAGTACGAGTGCATGTGCTGTGGCCCACATCATTTTGGGAATCTAAAGAAAAGATGAGTTCATGTCCTGACTCACCTCAGCCGTTCATTTTAGAAATTAGTTTTTGTGCTTAAAGCACTCAGATAGCGAAAACTTCCGCCAAGGCCAAACAGAACATTTGGGCTTAGGAAAAGATTCCTGCAGATGTTTCCAGTCATGTCTGAGTTACTACCAGCCTCTAAATCTACCCAAAACAACAACAAACTCTCTTAGTGTCTGCGGCACCTTCCACTTCAGTGTCTCTGTTCAGCCCACTGAGCACCCAGCACCTATCCCAGAAGAACAAAGGAACATCAAAGGAAAGGAATCAAAGGAACGAAGACAGCAATAGCCGGATGGTGACGTTTTTCTCCAGACGGCTTATTATTCTACTTTATTTCATTTTAAATGCTGTCAAACATGTAATCAAACGGCCACTGAAGTGGAATCGCCTTTAAGATATGGCAAATCCATATTTGTTGTAATCCTTCTCACAAATAAACAGACAAACAAACAGATAAACTTGACGTCCTTGGCGGAGGTAAATATATCAGCTGTACTTTATGTCGAGTCAGCGTTTTAACATTTTTTCTGTTTGTCAACTTTCCCTTCTGCTGAACGTCGTGTTTAACACCGGCGTGGAGAACCTGCAGTATTCCCTTCTGATAGCTTCCATGCTAATGAAGCCTAGAAAATAAACCATTATGAACAACTCACTTCAATCCCATCAGTGGAGACGTGACTTTTGTGACTTTTGGGTCGTGGTTATTATTAGCCTTTAAAAAAGTCAGACGAACGGCAAAAATAATCTCCAGAACATCAGTGCAGTTATGGAACATATGAATGGAGCCAAGGAGCTGCTCGGTACCAAGAGATTTCACGTTCATCCACTTACTTACTCACATACTTAGTTAATTCATTCATTCATTCATTAATGGAGGCGGCTGCTGGCGGCGTTTTCATTGATTGTGTGTCGAAGCTCCTGGAACGGCCGAGCACAATAAAAGCTCTGCTTACCAGGCACTTTGTGGCGTCTGCGCGCCGCCTCAGAATATTCTGAATAAATGAACGAATGAATATTTCATGATTTGTTTTGAAGTTATGTTAATGCCATTACTGTTTTCAGGGGGAGCAGGGAAAAGTTTTCATCTCAGATACCGGGACAACTCCAAGAGAAATTCTTTTCACATTTCACAAGCACATGTAGACGCTGTAGGGTTTGATTGATTTACGGGTCAGTTGTATGTTTCTGTTTTATCACTGAAGGTTTAAGACCATCGTTTCTCAGCCGTTGGTGCGATTTAGTACAAATTTGAAGGAGATTCAAGGAGATTCATCTTGGTTTTTTTTAATAATATTTCAATATAATAGTTCATATTTTACTCACTAGGGGGAGTTTTTCTTATAAAAAACACACTTTTTCAGACATAACCCCACATTTAATTTCACTTCATAGAAACAGTTAGGTTGAGTCACTGTGGGATCTGATCCTAGAACAGACTGATGACATCATAGAAACAGTTAGGTTGAGTCACTGTGGGATCTGATCCTAGAACAGACTGATGACATCATAGAAACAGTTAGGTTGAGTCACTGTGGGATCTGATCCTAGAACAGACTGATGACATCATAGAAACAGTTAGGTCGAGTCACTGTGGGATCTGATCCTAGAACAGACTGATGACATCATAGAAACATTTAGCCGTGTCATAAGAATATTTCAAACTCATAACCAGGCAGACTTCCTGTCGCCAGGAGGTGGCGCCGTCATAGTTAGGGCATAATGACACATCTTCAGGACTTTTTTACAAAATATGAAAGTTGCCACAAGATTGGATCACAGACAGCAGAACGTATCACCACTTCCTGTTTCGTGGCGAGTCATCAAATCAGGATATTTGCCCTCCTGGTGAGTTTGGGTCAGGTCATGGTTCTAAGAGCTGTTAGATCTGAATATGACACCCGTGTTGACCTGACCGATGGAAACGCGGTGCTGATTGAGTTCTTGAGCGGGTCAAAGTCCTCAAAAGAGTAATTTAACTCTAAATATAATTACCAGAAACATTACCTCTCCATTAGGGTCCAGTCGGGGGTTTGGGTTCCGGGTGAAACCCACTTAAAGGAGAAGTAAACAAATGAACCTAAGCCAAATAAAGATGGCGGCGAGGATTTTCACCATAGGTGCTAATATTAGCCGGTTGACTCCTCCCCCTGGGAGTCAGTCTGGGAGACTCCTGTCAGAACCTCCGGGATAATCAGTACACCTGAAAGCCTCCCTGCAGCTGCCTGAGCCTCCACCTGTGGCCGTGGAGACACAAAGAGCTGATCTGAACACTTTAGAGGAACTGACGAGACTTTTTACGAGGGGTTAAAAGAGGTTGTGGGTTTTTTTCTTTCCCTGAAGCCGAGCCATGAGTTTGTTTCTTCTATCACTGACGCCCACGGCTGAGTAGCGACTCCTCCAGAACTACAGCTTCCCTCCCCGAGCAACAGAAAGAAAGCGGTGGGTAAGCGTTATTTGTGTCGTGTTGTGATGAGGTGGAGGTTTTAGGAGATGAGTCATGGAAAACGCCGGCGTTGAAGAGGATCCATTAGATTTACGGCGAGACGCTCCAGCAGAGATTTCCACCGAACGTGTAAATGATGCATTAGCAATCGCACTAACAGGGTCGGCGTTTGTGTCTTCTGCTGCCTCTTTTATAGAGAAACTGTCAGTTCCTCCTCTCTTGATGCTTTTTATAACAAGTTTAAAATTCATTATCCTCGCTGTGACACACACGTTGCCCTTTGACCCCTCCGCACCAGCCACCCGAGCAGAGGTCAATATGTTTTAATTAGCCAAGTCCTGCATAGCAGGCATGTAGAAGATGGCGGTGACACCTTGACTTTTCCCGGGAAGCCCCTTTTCTCTTGCATAACTCCATCGCTGGAGTGCTGGAGGCCCTAATTCTATCCTCTTTAGGAGGCTTAAGTCCCATTAATGCTCCAGCGCCGCACATCACACACTCCTGATTGCCTTGGCGGTTCTTCTGTCCTCACCTTGTACGTATCCCTTATTTCCTCTCTTGTCGTGAACAAAAAAAAGCCATCCGAGCGTTGAATTATCGAGGCACGCGAGGAGAGGAGAGCGCCGGGTTTCTTCCACATTGTCTATAATTAAATCTTTGCCGCTGCTCTGCGCCGTTGAATTGCTTTTTTCTTTTCTGCTCACGGAAACTTTTTTTCACTTAATCCCGGGTCTCGCTGAGGAAGTCGGAAAAAGGATGATGGTCTCCCCGCAGGGATGAATATTCCAGGTGAAAGTCCTGCGTGTCTTAAGTCGCTGTTACGTAACTGGGCAGGTCTGAGAGCGGATTTAAAGGGTTACACGGGGGCCAGCTGATCTCTAAGTCAAAGAGGCTTTAGCGCCGCTTCACAACAAACCTGAGGCGCCTGCTGGTCCTGTGACACCGAGGAGCCGTAAGACGGAGGGCCAGGTCGCAGGACGGATGAGATCAGTGTCTGAAACAATCTCTAAGCAATGGAATCATGTGGAAAGCTTTAGAAGCTCGCCCTAAAGGTACGAGCAAGTTACTGACGGGTAACTGAAGACAACAGGCTTCATGAACTTTACCCTCACGGAAAAAACACAAGTGACTCCAATACATGTAATATAGGTCCGTCCCATAGAATGACAGGAGATACCGAACCCTGGGGGCCGTTGGGGAGGGACCCCCAGCGTTTGAAGACAGTGGAGCCCGTCAACTTGCCAGACCTGTCCCCTAAGTCCTGGATGTCTATAGTACCGTTCAAATTGGAATGGGGTCAGTCTCAGAGGGTGGGACAGACGATGAAGGCACAATGAAGAAGCCCACGCCGCCAACCCACTTAACACCGTAACAACCCCCAAGAGCGTTGGGTGGATGTAAGGAGACATAACGGGACCTTGGGGAGGCAAAGGTTCCAAAGGGCGAGGACAAGGTTGGATCATTTTGTCCAGGTTTGCATCCAGACATTTTGTCCTGGACTCAGACATTAATCTTTGTCCCACTTGGGGAGATTCTCTACATCTCACTGTAACAATTATCTCTTTCTACAGGCCAGCAGGCTTCAAAGGGTGAAAAACAACAATGTAGTGGAACAAACATCTGCAAGGAAATCAACAAAAACAACAATAACTGCAACATAAATATGTATATATATGCATACATGTACATGCAAACACACACACACACACACAGATACACACACACACACACACACACACACATGCAAACACACACACACACACATATACATATATATATATATATGTATATGTATATATACATATATACATATGTATACATCAACATTATATTCATAACTATATCACTTTACGTTCACTTAATCTGTGTGTCTGTGTGTGTCTGTGTCTGTTTGTGTGTGTGTGTGTCTGTGTGTGTCTGTGTGTGTGTGTGTGTGTGTGTCTGTGTGTGTGTGTGTCTGTGTGTGTCTGTCTGTGTGTGTGTGTGTGTGTGTGTGTGTGTCTATGTGTGTCTGTGTGTGTGTGTGTGTGTATGTGTATCTGTGTGTGTGTGTGTGTGTGTGTGTGTGTGTGTGTGTGGTTGAAACAGATTGTCAATGGATGTGGATTCAAATATATAATATAATAGATTTTATGATCAAAGGAATAATATAAAGCGTTTAGAAAACTACAAACTAAACATTGAGGCGTAATTGACTAAAATTGTTAATTATACATCCCATAATCATAAAACTGCTGAGTACACACTACTTACGGTACGTGAAGATGCCAAATGGAATCCACGGGGAATTCCATCATTTAGACGAGTGCAGTAATTAGAAAGTATCCTAAATAAAGTGATGTGATTGTTTGCGATGGCAGCGACGCCTCCCCCCGCGGACCGCCGGGCCTTCGCTGAGCTTTGCGTTCTCTTAAGTGCTTTTCTACTTCCTGTCCTGTGAATAATAAAAAAGGTTTGGTTAACCCTTTAATGTCTCATTTTGAGTCTCTCTTCCTTTTGACAAACGTGACGGAAACGGTTTATAATGCGACCCAGTGGCAGAATGTTTCTGCTAAAGAGCAGGGGGCCGAGGACGGAGCCCTGGGGGACACCACGGGTCAAAGGGCCATTTTCCTTTGGCTTGTGTTCTGTTTGTTTGGTTTATGGAGCTTGATACAACTGAAAAAAGACTCTTACAAACATGATTTACCAATAGATTCCGTAAAACTAATTAAATAGGATTTAAATGACCTTAAATTAGAAATTTAAAAATTCCATTCTGAAATAATTTTTATTAGTCAGATTTTTTTTTTTTAATGTTTTTAAACATGCTTTATCAGAGGATTTGGTATTTCTTGGTAATGTCAAACTCTCTAATACATTTAATGAATAAATGTCCCACAATAATAAGATATAAAAATAAAAATAAAATATAATAAGTTTTTTTTAATAATTATTTTCTTAGGCGAATGAGAACCTTAAAGGGTAAACTTAAAAGTACAACCTCCAGTATTGGTCCCAAACATTTTGCAAAAACAGAACACTTTCATCAGTCTCGCCTCGTCCACCTAATTCATGTCATTTTTTCGCTTTAAGGTTATTTTCCGTGTCTGACACTAAAAAAGAAACGAAGCACATCGATGTTGTAACTAAAAATCAGTTCTCCTCATCCTCCTTTTTTTTCTCTTTTCTTCTTCTTTCAGTGCCAATAAAATGCAGAAGCAGGTGGAGGTGAGGATGGACGAGAGGCACCTGGAGCCCCGGGCAGAAAGTGCTGACGGCGCATGTAGCTCCATGTGCGACACAATCATGAAAAACATGGTTCTGACTCTCACCATCCTCGGTACGCCTTTTTTTATTTTATTAAATATGTTTTCTATCAACAGGGATTTTAACACGTCTTTTTTCTTTGGGCGGGGACATCAGTTCCTCTAAAGCGTTTGTCAGGACCGGATCAATCAGTGATGATTTTCTCGGGGCGTCTGGGATTCGGCCGGGTGGGAGACTTAAATGTTTCTGTGAGATCCAAAGAATCAGATTGTGTCAACCTTCAGAACAACAACAACAATGACGTCATTGTGCTGCAGCTTCGACGACATCTTCATCAGAGCAGATGAGAATCAGTGACAGAAGCTGGAGGTCCGCCGTAGCCCACTGGAGCAGGACGCAGGAAAACACCGCTGTCCACAACAAAACACAGCGACACAACAACAAGTGTTTCCAGGGGACGCGTAAACGGGACGCACCCCCGGAGAGACTCCTTTAATGCTTGGTTTGAAGAACAGAATGGAATAAAATGAATGTGTTCAGGAAAATCAGTAATAATTAGAGGCCCAAACAACTTCTAGAAATGTTATTTCG
Organism: Lophius americanus; assembly: GCA_037951165.1. Taxonomy (NCBI): domain Eukaryota; kingdom Metazoa; phylum Chordata; class Actinopteri; order Lophiiformes; family Lophiidae; genus Lophius; species Lophius americanus. The sequence goes on from JBBDHG010000447.1 coordinate 129,994, forward strand.
AGCTCTATAATGAGAATGTTATTTTTCGGCGTGCTTGAGAAGCCTTTCAACGGCGTGAAAAGGCCCGTGACGACCCTCAGACGGCGGTTTAGGCTCTGATGCTGTCCGGTTTAATCTCCCACAGATCTGGATGTATTTTCCCTCTAGAGTCAAACGTTTGCGTGTCTGATTTGTGTTTTTCTCTCAGGTGTCTTTCTGGGCTCCATTGCTGGAATGCTGCTGCGCCACATATCGCCTCTGCCTCCTGATGTCATCATGATCATCGCCTTCCCCGGGGAGATCCTAATGAGGATGCTAAAGATGCTGATTTTGCCGCTCGTTGTTTCCAGTCTGGTCACAGGTGGGTGAGGCGCCGTAAATCTTCCGCTCAATTTGTTGCCGACCGGGCTGGAATGAGGTTCTGCGGTGTGACTTATTGGACTTTCCTGGGAGTCGAGCTGAGCAGCCAGAGAACGGGCTGACAAGGCCTGTGTGGAGCACAGGAAACACACAGACAGAAATACGCTCATGTCATTGGTTTATCACAACGAAGGGTTTTGGACCAAAGCATAAACCTCGGCCTAAACTGTAAAACTCTCTGCAGAAATAAGGGTTAAAAAAAACGATCAAAAGGCAACAGTCAAAAAAAACAGTAAAATTCCAAACTTTATACCAGCGTAGCAGATATGGTGAAAGAATGGTAAATTATTTGATTAATTATGGTCAGAATATGTGGAAAACACAGACTTTTACTGTAAAAATACAAACTTTTGGTAGAATACCATAATGTCATTATGGTATTCAGTACTTATGTCATGACAGTAATGTCAGTAATTACTATACCGTATAATGTACATGTAATGTAATGTACATTTAAATTAACCATGAAAACATTTTTTAAACATTTAGTCGTCTCTTCTTCAGTTCAAGATATTATAAATATGGTATATATTTATTTAAATAAGGTTAATTTCAGGATTAAAAATAAGAGTAAATGGTTAAAAGTCAAAGGTCGCTGAAGCATATTTATATCGTCACCTGTGTGAGCAGGAACTCTGAAGTGGTGAACAGGTACTTCCTGTTTGACTGGGGTATAAATATGAGGTGACACAGGCCTGATTCTCTCTGAGGTTCTTCACCATGATGAAGACCAGAGAACACAGCAATGAGGAGCAAAGAAAAGTTGTAGAGCTGCACAAATCTGTCAATGGAGACAAGAAGATTACAGCCCTCTTATTTTGGAGATAAGCTCCCCCTAGTGTTGAAATCAATTGAATCCATTTAATGTTTTTCGAGTTATCTCTTAAACATGAAGGAAGGGGTGGCAGACGTGGAAGCAGACGTGGAAGCAGCAACGGCATTCCATAATAAGTTTTTGGGGATATACCAAGACAATCGACGTTACTGTTATTATTATTATTATTATTACTGTGAATTCACCTGTCTGGGGTCATAATGTTATGGCTGATTGTTGTATCCACATCCAAACTAAAAGCCTTTGGAAGCTCTTCTGCTGAGAAGGTCAGCCTGACTGTTTGAAAGCTCATCGATCCGATGACTGAACGCCCCCCCCGCTGTATGAACGAGTGAATGATTGATTGAGTGAAGGCTTGCTCATTTTGTAGAGGTCAGAGTGGAGTTTTGTTCTTGATGCTGGACACTTGTCTTCTTCTCTTCCCACAGGACTCGCCGGTTTGGACGCTAAGTCCAGTGGGCGTTTAGGCACCAGGGCCATGGTGTACTACATGTCCACCACGGTGATAGCGGCCGTCCTGGGCGTGGTTCTGGTGCTGCTCATCCACCCTGGAAACCCCAAGCTGAAAGCCAATCTCGGACAGGGGAAGAAGAACGACGAGGTGTCCAGTGTGGACGCTTTCTTCGACCTCATCCGGAACCTTTTCCCGGAGAACTTGGTGCAGGCGTGTTTTCAGCAGGTAGGACTCCGGGCAGAGGTTTGAGAAGGTCGATTCATGAGTCCGCCGCTCCAACGGTTCCTCCTTTGCTTTGCCTCCTGTCCAGATTCAGACGGTGACCTCCAAAGTGCAATTGCCCACAAACAGAACCAAAGCACCGCCACAATTCACCGTCAAAAGGTCACTGCAGTTCAAGGGCGGGATGAACGTCTTGGGTAGGTGAAGAGTAAGAAATCCTTAATGTTAGCGCCATAACTCAAAAACTATTTCATGGATCATGTTCACATTTTTTAACCACATAGACCTCAGTAAGAGGAAGAACTGGAGTGATTCTGGTGCAGATTGGTTATTTCTTTTGGACACTAGTGGGAACTTTATCTCTAAAAGTTCCGTCTAGAATTCCTTAACCGTTGATCGGATTTAGTTTAGTCATAGTGCAGATGAATCTTTCTTGTTTGTCTCATGTTTTACTTTAATAGTTCATGTTTTTCTCGTCTAAACGAGCTTTTTATGGAAAAAACGCTTGTTTTGACCTAAATTCCGAATCGCTCCTCCAAATTTACTTTTACTCGCTAGGAGTATCTTATTTTTACGTTAAACACATTTCTATTAATGTAATAACTCAAAAACTATTTCATGGATCATATTCACATTCTATAGCCCCATAGACCTCATTGCAAGGAAGAACTGGAGGGATTTCGGGAAACATTGGTTGTATATTTCTGACACTGGGGGGCGCTTTATCTCTAAAAGTTTTCGGTCCATAATCTCTCAACCGTTGGACCCATTTAGTCCAAATTTGTTACAGGTGAATCGACTCAAAGAGATCTACCTTCATATTTTACTCTAATACCTCATATTTTACTCTAATACCTCATATTTTACTTTTTACTTTTTAAAGAAAACACTGTTTTTAGGCAATTTGAGAAGTTCAGTCAGGATAATTGCTTGTACAACGCAGGGGATAGGGTTTTTTTTCTACGAGTTTAGACATATTTTAACAACATTCAACTGAAGTTTAGCCACATTTTATCATTTTGTCAAAAGTTCTTGAAGAAAAGTATTATATAGGTTATTTTTCATTTTTTAATAGGACTCATCCCAGACTAAGAGGTTGTTTGTGTTTCACAGGATTGATTGGATTCTTCGTCTCCTTTGGAGTCATTATGGGTAAAATGGGAGAAAAGGCCAAACTGATGTTGGAGTTTTTCAACATCCTGAACGAGATCGTCATGAAGCTCGTCGGTGCAATCATGTGGTAAGTGCCGTCCAGAGTGACTCCGCCTCTTCACCTGCAGTAGATGATGTCAGAATAGCATTATGACATTCAAAGGATCCAACTGGAACATTTAAGGCAGAGCATTTTCTCCAGAAGTTTATGGAAGCAGGAAAAGTCGGCGAAAGTAGGAATGTGAGTGGGTTTGACAAGGCCCAGATTGTGACGGTGAGACAAGTGGGTCGGGGCATCCCCGGAACTCACTGCAGGTTCTGTTTCGTAGTAATTACGCAAAGTCACGCAAACAAGTGGAAAAGATCCTATTGGTTCAGATAGAATGTTGTAAAAACAAACATTCTATTATAAAAGTTCCAAAAATGGGATTTATACAATCTTAAGCTGGTGTTTATAATGTTATGGCTGATTGGTGTGAATCTCACTCCACTCCTTATTTTTTAGAGGGTGTCAATAATTATGATTATTCAAAGCGCTCCCGCTCCTAATAAACCTTTCCTCCCTCTCTCCTCAGGTACTCCCCCTTCGGTATCGCCTGCCTCATCTGTGGGAAGATCATCTCCATCGCTGACTTGGAGGTGGTGGCCAGGCAGCTGGGGATGTACATGGTGACGGTGATAGTGGGCCTCCTCATCCACGGGGGCATCTTCCTTCCACTCATTTATTTTGTGATCGTGAAAGAAAACCCCTTCAAGTTCTTCATGGGAATATTCCAGGCCTGGGTCACGGCACTCGGAACGGCGTCCAGGTACGACGAGGCTCCGCCTCCCTGCGTTCTTCTTTCATTTTCACGGATTAAAGGCGGCGTGACCCCGGCGGGTGACGCCGCCTCTCTGACTGCGGTTTCCTCTGAGTGTTTAGTTTCTTTGGGGAGAAAAATCTCATTCCCTTTTTCATTCTTTACTTCAAACAGGAAGTGCGGAGGGAAATCTTCGCTTTCCTCCATGTTTTATTAATGTCAGGAATGCAATCTGTTCCCTCCTGAGGTGACCTCACTCCTCCTCTCTGCACACAAGAAAGCTTTATTGACCACGTGATGATCCGCACAGAACGATCCCAGCTGCTGTTCGCAGCCTTTAACTCAAGTCAAACTGGATCAACTTCAGTTCTGAGAACTGGTTCTGAGAACTGGTTCTGAGAACTGGTTCTGAGAACTGGTTCTGAGAACGGGTCATGTATTCATGCATTTATGATTTTACTATCAACCTGGTTACAAAGTTTACAACCTGGATCTCAAAAGTCTTGTCTGTGAGAACAGAAAGAAGATTTATCTGAAATAACGGGAACAAGGCGGATGTTCAGAGCTGCAGCAGCTACAGAGACATGAAGATGAGGAGCCACCCGATGAAGATGTGATGATGTTGGAGGAGGACGTTGTGATCTGTAGTGAGAGCAGGGAGCAGGTGGAGGAGAACCTGGAGAGGTGGAGGTGTGCGCTGGAGAGAAGAGGAATGAAGACAGAATACATGTATGTGAACGAAAGGGAGGCAGGAGGAGGTGAGGGTGGAGGAGTAAAGGTGGAGGAGTTTAAGGACTTTTGGCTCAACTGTTCAGAGCAACGGGGAGTGTGGAGAAGAGGTGAGGAAGCGAGGGCAGGGAGGGTGGAGTGGGTGGAGAAGAGTGTGAGCAGTTATCTGTGACAGAAGAGGAGCAGCAGGAGTGAAGGGAGTCGTTTCCAGGATGGAGGTGGGGGCGGTTCTGATGGATGGAGTCTGATTTAACATAAAGCGAGATGAGGTCTTGAGATAAAACATTCACTGTTCTTATCTTCAGCGACTCCATTTCCCTCCTCAGAAACTTCTCACGTGTATAACTCAATATCTGAAATGGGTTTTATGTATTAGAGAGTAAACCTTTTTTTTTTATACAGAACGTAGAGAGAGGTTACAAATTATTTTCACAAGAAGTCAGGAGACAGAAAGAAAGAAAGAAGAAGACAAGAAAATAAAATCATCCACAGCCGAACACAAGATCTCAGAACCACGTACAGCGCCTTAACAAAATGATAGAATGAAAAAGTCTCATAACGTTTATCTTTTAACCCTTTCATAAACAGTTTGGTTGAAAATTTGTTTTATTCCCTATTTCTCTTTGGAAAAATGTTTCTGACCCTGTTTATAATGTGACCCGGTGGGATCATGGTTATGCTAAATAGAAAGGGGCCAAGGACGGAGCCCTGAGCGACACCACAGGACGATACTCAACAAGTAGGATGTTTCTTGTGGCGTATTAAAGCATAAACAGAATTATTTAACCTGATTTAACCAAAAAAGGGTCGAAAAGTTTTTAAAAACACACTTTATAGAAAAGGTGGAGCTGAAATATAATCAAAAAAGACAATTTTCCATGAAATTAAATAATTGAAAGAGTCTTGAGTCTTGAGTCTTATTTTCTTAACGTTTAAAAAACTGTTTTGACCGAAAAATTTGTCATTTAATAATGACAAATTATAAAATATGCAAAAAAAAATTAAATATCCAGGACATATAAGGGTTAGAAGAGTCAAGAGACTTGGCTGGTTCTGACTTTGGTTTGTGGTCCAGTGAGCCCTGAGCTGGTTGGAGGACCCGAGGTGCTGGTTAGTGGAGTGGGGGTCTGCAGCTCAGAGATGTCAGAGGGGGGGCTAAGACGTGAAGAGCCTGAAATTGACCCAGTACTTGACGGGAAGCTGGAGCAGCGAGGCCGAGGTGATTAATACCGGTGCGGTTCTACAGACGGTACCATTCTACCGGCTTACACGGTTCTGTCTCAAACCTCTGGAGGGATGTGTTGGACACTAGGTCTTCTCTCACAGGGGCCTCTTTCCATCGGACCCCCATGTATTTCTGCTAGTGGTCTTACTCTCAGTAATGACGATGGAAAACTTTGCAACGAGCTTGTAATCGTAAAATAAAATTCTTGTATAATTCTGTCTGATTGTCGCGGCTCCAAGTTGAAAATAAAACCAAAAACATTTCTTCCTGTTTTTATTTCCTGCAGTGCCGGTACTTTGCCCGTCACCTTCCGTTGCCTGGAGGAGAATCTGGGCATTGATAAGAGGGTGACCCGCTTCGTCCTCCCAGTGGGCGCCACCATCAACATGGACGGGACGGCGCTGTACGAGGCGGTGGCCGCCATCTTCATCGCTCAGATGAATGGGATCGCGCTGGACTGGGGTCAGATTATTACCGTCAGGTGAGAGAACCCAAACCAGAAAAAAATCCTGATGGCTTTAAAAACATCACAGTTATACGACAATAATGAAAATAAATCACTAATCTAAATAAGTCTATACTAGTGGAGTTGTGGGTCTGTATGAATCATCAAAGTTTTTTTCAGTAGATTTCAAGAAAGAAAAAGTTGTAGGTTGAAAACCTGTTGCTTGCCAAATAGTGAGCTCACATTCACATGTACTGCTTGATCCCAGAAAGTGCCACATTAGAGATGACTCTGCCAAATAGTGAGCACAAATTGATTTTCAGGAACTATGTAATAGGTTGCTCACAAATGCTCATTAAAGCCTTATAACATGTTTATAACCTCATTATCAACAGTTTATAAAGGTTTGTAAGCAGTTTAATAATAACATTAATAATAATAATACATTTAATTTGTAACGCAATTAACATTTGGACCAAATCTCAAAGTGCTACAAGGTAAATCAGATAAAAGCATCAATAAAAAACAAGAGTTTGAGAAGTTTGAGAACACTGGAGAGAAGGTCTCAGATTCCTCCCAGAGGAGTTGGTGAATGTGGCCCACGAGAGGACAGTCTGGGCCTCCCTCCTGAAACTGCTGCCCCCGCACCCGGAGATATTAAATATGACAACAAGCAGCAGTGTTAATTAAAACTTAAAGGTTCTGCAAAAAGGAAAGTTTTAAGTCCTTTTGTAAATGTGTCAGTCGTCTGTGGAGCCCTCAGATGGTCAGGGAGGGCATTCCACAGACGAGGAATTATAGAGGAAATTATAACTTTCTGAAAGAGAAACTATTATTTCATTCTACAGCACCATTATGGATCCTTTATCTAGAATTGTTATAAAGATCATATTGGTCTTCTTGATCTTTTGTAAAGAAAAGAAAAGTTAAAAAAAAGACGACATTTAATGGTGACTGTTGTTGAAAATGTAACAAAGTAGGGTTTGTGTCGGTGCCTTGAGGTCGGAAGTTTGTCCGTGTGCTGAGAGAACCTGTTTCCTGTTTAGTATGACAGCCACCCTGGCCAGTGTGGGAGCGGCCAGTATTCCCAGTGCCGGACTGGTGACCATGCTCCTGATCCTCACGGCGGTGGGGCTCCCCACTCAGGACATCAGTCTCCTGGTCGCCGTGGACTGGCTGCTGTAAGTCCAACAACGACACAAAAACTGTTTTTCCACTCATAGCAACAGCTTTAATTGACATCAGACAAAAAGAATCTTCCCTGTTGATTGGGTCGCCATCTCAGCAGGACGGGTTTCAGAATCCGTCTTGGATCAGACTGAGTTTGATGGAGGCGGTTTGGACTCGGGGAAAAGGACTATAGAGGAGCCTCTCCCGGAGCTCAGACGTCCGGGAGAGGCTCAAGGTAGAGTCGGTGCTCCTCCTCATCGAGAGGAGTCAGTTGAGGTGGTGGGGGATCTGGTTAGGATGCCCCCACTGACGCCTCCTTGAGGAGATTTTTGGGGCATGTCCATCTGGGGGGAGACCCCGGATCAGACCCAGGACAGGCTGGAGAGACACACTGGAGAGAAGGCCTCAGATTCCTCCCAGAGGAGTTGGTGGATGTGGCCCACGAGAGGAAAGTCTGGGCCTTCCTCCTGAAACCTTCCTCCTGAAACTGCTGCCCCCGGACCCGAAGAAGAGGAAGATGACGAGCTATGAAGCTCCAAAACTCTCTCTCTCAGAACACTTTCAACGACTCGGCAGTCACAGTTACCGCTTTTCCACCAAGCAGGCTCCAGGGCTAGTTCGGAGCCAGAGCCTGACTTAGCACCAGTTCTTTGCTTTTCGACGGCCTAAGCACCAGCTCCTGGCTCCGAAGAACTGGTGCCAGACAATAATAATAAAAATAATACATTTAATTTATAATGCACACAAGAACCAACTCTTTGCTGGTCTCGTGACACAATTTATTTTTAGTATCTAAAAACATGCTAATGGTAAAATCAGAGTTTTCCAAAATATTAAATCAATATAAACGCAGCAAAAAAAATGTAATATTGAATAATTTCCTTTTTTATTTTTTTTCCGTAGACGCTTCTAACGAGATACAAGTTCATTTAATTTCCCTTCTGTCCGTTCTCCGACAAACGCAGCAACCTTTCATTTGCATTTATTTCGGGCGCGGCTCATGGAGTGTACAAATGTACTCAGTTTGTGTATCGTCGACCTTCATCGCGGCGCTGACCAAACCAGCATGAAAGCAGATGCTCCGCTGTTAATTTGAGTTCTGCAGCCGGTCTGAGTGTGTGTGTGTGTGTGTGTGTGTGTGTGTGTCTGTGTGTGTGTGGGCGGGGGGGTAAATAAATATGGCTGTCAGGCTTTGATAACTTTCCTGTGGATGTAGAGTTCTGCTCGCCGTGTTACCTTAATAATTAAACTGCTTTTCGCGGCGTTTGCAGCAGGATGTGGGGAAAACGACGCTGGTTGTATTTCTAACCCCTGAAATGATCCATATATTAATACATATATTATTATATATTGTATATTAATACAAGTAACATGTAGAAATCACACGTTTGTAGCAGAGTAGCCCCGACATTATGCCTGTGTATGGTACCTTCATAATAACAATAATAACAATAATAATAATAATAAAAGAAAGAAACAGCAGCTATTTGTTAACGGCTTGAAATCAAGATTAGAAGAAAAAAAAATTAAGAGAAAAATTCAGAAAAGATTCAATGTCTTTTAGAATTATTATGAATTATTATTGAATTATTATTGAATTATTATTGAATTATTATTGAATTATTATAGAATTATTATAGAATAATTTCTTCTATCGCTTCTATCGCGGAAATAAATAAAAATACCCATGATTTCATTTAACTTCTAACTCAAGAGACAGATTTTTAAAAGAAGACGTCCTTCTTAATATGGAACCAAAAAATAAATCATTATTTATTTTGAATTAAGAAAAAAATAAAAAAGAAGATTTATGGCACCAGCATCTAATGGAGTTTTTATGGAGTCCATGGAACCATGTCTTTCATGAGACGTTCAGGATCTTTTGAAGAAAAACAGCCTCAAAGCATCACATATCCACCACCAGACTTCATAGTGGCTATGAGGGGCTTTTCTCTATATACCCATCACAGAGGTTTGTACATAAAAGCTCTACTTTGGTCTCATCTGACCTCTGACCTTGTTCCAGTGAAGGTCCCAGTGTATCAAACTATAGCAGCGTTAGCTTGTAGCAGCGTTAGCTTGTAGCAGCGTTAGCTTGTAGCAGCGTTAGCTTGTAGCAGCGTTAGCTTGTAGCAACATTAGCTTACACTCAACATTTTGCATATTATCTACAAATTTTAGTTTCAGGTTTAGATTTAACATTCAGGTTTAGACATAAATTATTTTTTTCCCAGGAAAGAAAACATGACATTGCTGTAAATAGGATTATTTTAAAGTTTTTAAAAAAGAGTAAATTAAAATACTTTGTTTTAGCGTTAAATGTGGCAAAATGTAAAATCAGCATGTCCTACTTCAAAGTCAGTGTTTCCACCCATAACTCTCTCTCCCCTCCCTCCTCTTCGTCACTCAGGGACCGTTTCCGTACCTCGGTGAACGTGGTGGGAGACTCCTACGGCGCCGGAATCGTGTACCACCTCTCCAAACACGAGCTGGACTCCTTCGACCTGCAGCAGACCCGCATGGACGACTTTGAGATGGCCAAGAATCAGTCCTACTTTGAAAATAACTCCAACCAGAATGTTTACGCTCACCACAACTCAATCTTGATAGATGACTGCAAGGTACATTTCACGTTAACGGACATAGAGACGTGCATGTAGAGCGCTCCCCCCCTCTGTGTCGCTGTTTGACGATCTTTTCTATCAGACTTTCTATCCGTGTCAATAGTTCATGTCATATTTTCCACTGAAGAAAATGTTTGTTTTTCATTAAAAAAAAAAGGATGTAAAAAAAAAGAAGAAGAAGAAGTATATAAGTATATTTATAAGTATATAAATGAGTATTTATTTGTTGATTCACCTGTTAATCGGCTGAAAAAGCAGTTTTTGTGAAACCATGTTCATCCAAATCAAACTTTATTCTGTTTTTATATCCTACTTTTGGCACCACTTTACGACAAGACCGCCTTCATGGAGGATTTATGACGTCATGTCATCTGTCACTAGTGAGGTTATAAACACACCAATATTAATGAACGAGTCGTCGTCCCCGACAACAAGGTTCAAATCCCTCCTGATGAACGACTCACTTAAATGTGACCCAATAATAATCAAAAACAGTCCATAGTGACTCAAACCTGAATGTTTCTATGATGTCATCAGTCTGTTCTAGGATCAGATCCCATAGTGACTCAAACTAACTGTTTCTATGATGTCATCAGTCTGTTCTAGGATCAGATCCCACAGTGACTCAACCTAACTGTTTCTGTGATGTCATCAGTCTGTTCTAGGATCAGATCCCATAGTGACTCAACCTAACTGTTTCTATGATGTCATCAGTCTGTTCTAGGATCAGATCCCATAGTGACTCAAACCTGACTGTTTCTATGATGTCATCAGTCTGTTCTAGGATCAGATCCCAGAGTGACTCAACCTAACTGTTTCTATGATGTCATCAGTCTGTTCTAGGATCAGATCCCAGAGTGACTCAAACTGACTGTTTCTATGACGTCATCAGTCTGTTCTAGGATCAGATCCCATAGTGACTCAACCTAACTGTTTCTATGATGTCATCAGTCTGTTCTAGGATCAGATCCCATAGTGACTCTACCTAACTGTTTCTATGATGTCATCAGTCTGTTCTAGGATCAGATCCCACAGTGACTCAACCTAACTGTTTCTATGATGTCATCAGTCTGTTCCAGGATCAGATCCCATAGTGACTCTACCTAACTGTTTCTATGACGTCATCAGTCTGTTCTAGGATCAGATCCCAGAGTGACTTATTTAGTTTATTTATTGAGTCACATTTAATCTGAGTAGGAGGATTGCTGGTTGCAGGGGATTGGGGTCTTTTTGAGGTTCGTTAGATGAACTTAGTTGAGTCAGTTCATGAATCCTCTATAAGGTTAGTCTTATTATAAAACGGTGCCTTACTTTATGTTTGTTTTAAACTCCCATGAACGTGTTTCTTCACTGGAGTCATTATATTTCTTTTCTGCTTTTATTTGTCTGGATTTCATGCAGAAGTTCTTTCTTTTCTTTTACTCTTTAATTGGACATGTATTTATGGCAGCCCTGACTAAATTACAGTCATTATTTTTGGTGCGTAAAGACTGCTGTTTCACCGTCTTTAATCCCAGGTGATGCACAAAAACACTCATGAAAACGCCTGTAACAAAATATTTTTTTATTTCCATGAATATTTAACAAAAAAAAAAAAGACAAAAAAAAGAAAATCAATCGAGAGCAAATATTATTATTTTTTTAAATGTTAATAATGATGACAGTAAAATACAGTTTTGGTAGATGGATTTTGTCTGAAGTTGCATATTGATTGTAATTTGGTTGGGCAGAGAATCCATTAAATACATGGCCGACTCTGATGAGATCTAATTATCCTTGTTTATTCAAACAAAGACGTAAACGGCGCCGCTCCGCTACCGGGTCAGTGCATGGAATGTATCCTAAGCTTAGCTCCACCCCTCAAAAATCAACGGCCTGCATATAATGACGCTTCTCTGCTCCAAACCGCTGACAGTTGACGTGACGGTGCCTTGGCCTCCTGGTTAGATGTTTCCGATAACTGCTTGCAGGTCTCCATGGGCAAAAACGGAAAGATTCCAGAATTCTCCCTCATTGAGGAGGAGCCGTGGAAATGCGAGTAAAGCAGATGGAGATGTCGCTGCGCCTTACCCTGAGAGCTTTCAGATCCAACACAGCTGTGAGAAATAGTCAGAACGGTTAGCCCAGTCCACTTCACCGCAGGAGCCGACCCTGGAAAGAGTTTTTAGTTGGTGCGGCAGGACTCACCGAGCCGGATTAGATCCACAACCAGCAAATGGACCGCGTGCAGCAGGAGGAGGAGGAGGAGGAGAAGAAGAAGAAGTTGAAACGGGTCGACACATCACTCAGGGCCTTACTCTTCAACTTTGTGCAACACTTCCTTTTTTTTCTTTTGCGAGCAACAATTTCTTGATGTTTTTTTTCCTCGTAGTTTAAGCGGACAGAGAAACGACGGCTGGAATCGAGCGACAGATGATGAAACGGTTCTTGCGAGCGATCCGGGTCTGACCGGTAACGCAGAAGAAGTAGTAGACGTTCCGTCGTGTCTCTGGGATCACGAGATTCAGTCCGGGCAGAAAAACACGACTCAGCGGGTTTTTTTAAATTTGGTGACACGGTGACGTCAGCGCAGGAACGGTTTACCGCGCTTGACTTTTGGACTTATGGGATTAAACCACGATGTCCCACGCGTCAAGATCAAACCTAAGAAGCCGGGCTTAGGACTTAGAGCATAAGTGGGCGGCACATGTCCTCTAAACGTGGCGGCAGAGAGGACAGGATGTTTTTTTTCTTTCAGAGAGGACGAGAAAGGACCCGTCCAATTCTCTACGCGTCTACTCATTACGTTTGTGTGTGTTCTGATTGTGTAGTCTAAATGTACGCTGTGTTCTTCGCTCTGTGGGTTTTTATGAGTCCAAGAGTTGAACTGGAGAAAAAAAAAAAAACACTCTGAAAGTAAGTAAAAAAAAAAAAAAAAAAGACTGAAGGAAGTGAAAATGAAAATTGTTTTATTTAAGACTTTACATTTACATGAAGAGGATTTGACTTTCAAACTTATTTGACTGATTTTAGGACGTGATTTAGTGTTTATGTGTTTTTTCCGTCAGAATGAGCTCAAATTTATATTTTCTCCCTTCAAAACTATTTTTTTTTGTTTTTCATACAAACTCAACTTCATTTCAGGAGCATTAAACTTAGTATAATTATATAATAGTGACATTAAACAACTGATGTGTTATACATTTAAGACCATCACATACTTGAACTAAGATTAGAACGTGATATTCAAGCATTTTAACCCTTAAATGTCCTCATCAAGAAAAAAAAAAAAAATCTATATTTATTTGGATATTTTATTTCTGTTGGGGCTTTTATTAATAATAAATAATAATAATACATTTAACTTATGATGCACTTTACATTTGGATCAAATTTCAATTATTTTTAGACACGGAGTAACAAAATCTTTAGTCAGGAATGTTTTTAAAGAGTTAAACGAAATGGACTTCAACATATTTCCATGAGGAAATTTTGTATTTCTTAGAAAATTGTCTCAAACTTTTGCTAAAGAATGTTTTTTAAGTTAAATACTTTAATATCAGCCCCGGAAAAAGAATCTTACTTATAAAATAAGACTTTCTCAGAGTTAATGCCTCCTCTTCCCTCCTCGGCCCCTTTGACCCGTGGTGCCCCCCAGGGTTCTATCCTCGGCCCCTTACTCTTTATCTATCCCCTCGGTCACGTTATAAACATGTTTTTTTTAATGAGAAATAAAGAGTGAAAATGAGATCAACAACAACAACAACAACAACAGCTGAGCGGGACATTAAAGGGTTAAAATAGAAAATACAGCGTTACGTTAGCTGGAAATACTCATATTGAGCATTTGAGATATTTAACAAGATATTCAAGATGCCCTGTCCAAACAAAGACGTTCCTCTACCTTGACTAATACTTCACTCGTGGAGTGATCGTGTCTTAAAGCAGGAGCAACGAGATATTTGTACTAGAAAGTAGACAAACGTACCGCTACCTTCCCTCAAAACTATGTCCAACGGCTTTGTTCTTTGCTCTTAACGACAACCTTGCCTTGACGATGTCAAACTGCCGAGTGCAGTCGGCGCGGAGACGGACATAAAAGTTTTCCAGCGTTCACATCAGCAGAAAGTCAGGACTCACATTCCGGCAGCGTGTCATTACTGCGGCGACGGCGACGGCGAGGACAGGCTGGGCCTGCCCGTCATTAAATACCCAGTTAATTAGCTAAAGTCACGTCTGTTCAGCGAAAGCACACTAAAGCCTGCCTCCAGCATCCGCAGCAATGTGAAACCGCAACAACAAGGTCAGTGGATGTTGGCAGACGCCAAAGCGTTCGCGTCCTTCAGCGCGAGGCTGCGAGGCAACTGAGTTGAGAACCTCGTTGAAAATGGGATCATCGTTTTCTCCTCTGAAATAAGCCGCTGCTTAAATATGCGTGTTTAAAGTGCCTCCTTGCACTTTGAGTAAATACTCTCTTTAGATAAAGTGTATGAATCAAATTGAATACACTGTAAAAAAAAAAAAAAAAGACAAAATAGAAAAAAAGAAAGTAAAAAGCATAGATTAAAAGAATCTGCATAATTTACGGTAAAATACAGGCAGAACTTTGTCACCGTATACAAGAAATGATGCTTAATTACCATAAAAACAGATATAATCTATATCAATTTAAAGGAACCGTATAAAGAATTACATTAAATTAGAAAAAAAAATAAACTTTTTTTTTTTTTTATATATTGAAATCAATGTTAATTGGATTAAATATTATCGGTTTAAGTTTTTCTTTTACTGTAAATTTAAATGTACATACCGACAACATCCGTCACATATATTAAGTAATACTTTACGCTAATTACTTGCTTACGACATTATGGCATTTTTCATAATTAAATTTCAGTTTAATTTTCGCTAAAATTCTGTGTTTTCCACATTTAAAGACAAATTTCTTTACGTAAGATAATTCACTGTATCTACTACAACAACACACTGTTTTTAATTGTACGGTCCATTATTGCTGCCATGTTTTACCGTAATTTCCACAGACTTTTTACAGTGTAGAATTTGAAATTTTGTGCAATCTATCAAGATTGCTTTTGCTATGCTAAAGAAATGTGTAAAATGTACCTTTAAATATATACATATTTGTAGTTAAGACAATGTCAGTCTTAGTTTTTACCGGCCAGTAGTCGTGTCAGTATGTTGTTGCTTTAGAGGTTATTCATTTACAGTCAATAAAATAAAAATTAAAGTTCTTCAGGAAGCACCGCCGTGAATGTTCCCTTGTTTGGTGAATATTAATGAAGGCTTTTCACCACAATAAGGCGGTTTTGTGCAGAAGAATGTGGAAGATTGATATACTGAACAACGTTTATACGCCGTCGTCTCCACTGTCGCCGAAACACCCTCAATCCCCCTGATTGACACCTCGTATTAAATAAGAAGTTGTGTTAAAAAAAAAAGTGTTTTTCTTAACAAGCGGTTCCCCCTAGAGGACAAAATATGAACTATTAGAGTAAAATATCTATAGAAGTTAGATTTAATCGATACACCAGATTTGACGCAAATCCGACGAAAAGTTTGGAAGTTAGGTCCGAAAAATAATGTTTCATGTATAAAAATAAAAATTCCCCCTAGTGAGTAAAAAAGGAACTTTTAGAGTAAAATTTGATACACAGAGGATAAATCCCTTTGAGTTTAATGTCATGCACCAAATTCTGATTAAATCGGACCAAAAGTTTTGAAGTCATTTTGAAAAAATAGTTTTATCTGTTTTTGAAAAAGCCCCCTAGTGAGTAAAAAAGGAACTTTTAGAGAAAAATTAGATAAATATCGTTGAGTTCATTCTTACTCCCCCAATTTTGAGTAATTCGGATCAACGGTTGAAAAATGATGACCCGGAAACTGTGATTCTGCAAAATAACATCTAGTCCTCTAGTGGGGGAAATATTATAAAATCTGTCCATTAGGTCTTTGGGGGGTTTAAAATAATCCATGAAATAGTTTTTGAGTCACGGCGTCTTCATGAAGGATCCGAAGCGGCGCCGATGACGATCCCATAAAACCCACGGACTTTTTGGAGGATATAATTCTACAAAAAAAATCTTTGAATTTAAAAATGTATAATTATTTAAAGTATTTAAAATGGCTTATCAAAGGCGACCTTAACACTGAACGCGTTTGTTGGAAATTATACGATGAAAATATTTGCTTCTTTCATTTTCTTCTCCTTTTACTTTTGAGAGTAGCGTTTTTCCATCCGACCTCATTCATTCGCCACACTTCCTGTTTGATTGAATTCATGTCGGCCCTTTGTTGGAATCTGAAGACGTTCTTAGTGGACTGGCCGTTTATAGCGTTTAAGTGTTTTCTATGTGAAATTGTACAATTTTTAGAAAATCAACCGTCTATATTTTCTATCTTTGGTTTTGATTCTATGTGAAGGTGTCGGTTTGAAGAATGTGTTTGGACCCCCTCCCTGTGTCGGACCCTCACGCTCTTCAATGCACACCCGTTTTTTTATTTTTTATTTTTTCAGGCGAGCAAGCCTGAATCCACTCGCACCAAACAAAAAACCCTCACGGAGCACCAGAACTTTTGTCGGGCCAAGGGACCCAAAGTGTGTCCATGTTTTAATACGTGTGTGTAAATATGAAAGGAAACAAATAAATGTTTGTTGATGAGCTGCTGTTGTTTTGATTTCTCCAAGGTGGGCGGATGTGATCATACTATAAACAGTTCAGTCACATTTATTAATAAAGAAATAGAGACTTAATATCTTTTCAAACAAACAGTTGAGCGGGACATTAAAGGGATAGTTAAAAAAGTATTTTTCTCTCAAACGTTGCTACGATTATTGCCCCCACTTGTCCTGAGGTTAAAGGTCACTGAAGGATATTTCCAGTCCTGTTTTATATTTTTACCTTCACCTGTGTGAGCAGGAACTCTGAGGTGGTGAACAGGTACTTCCTGTTTGACTGGGGTATAAATATGAGGTGACACAGGCCTGATTCTCTCTGAGGTTCTTCACCATGATGAAGACCAGAGAATTAATCACTAGTTGGGTTTACATTCCACGCCTGATCAGGAAACACCCGCTGCGTGTAAATGGTGTTTCGGAATGATTCCTGGTGAGCGCCGTCTGGCGCCGCTACTCAAGTATACGATACCGACTTTTAATTATCTTAATCACAGCAAAGAGGTTCTTTTGAAAAAAAAATGAAAAAATGATGTCTGGAATTAAGAAATAATGAACTCTAAAAAACTGGTCCGAGAAAAACCCGTCAGGAGCCAAAATGGACCGGCGCTGTGAAACATTAAAGACGCTGATTTTTTAATCATACGCATATATATAAACACAACGAAGTGGATCAGAACCACGTACTTCACGTTTAATGAGCACAAGTGAAGTTCTTTATGGAGGTAGGATAGGTTCCAGCCCCCACCACCTGAGAAGGAATGATGTTCTCTGGGTTTTCAGAATAAAAGCGCGTGATGAGGAGTTCCTGCTTTTAAGGTTACGTCGGATGATGTTAAAGTTAACGTAACATTCCCGTTAATTTACCACACAACACGGCTTCACTAATATCATTATATTTGATAACATCATAATGATGTAACGTTAAATCAGAGTAAAACCGCTCTGAGGTACCGACAACACCTTTTCCCTCGTGTCTCCAGTATACAAATAAACTTTATTAGCAGCTGTTTCTCCATTAAAAGCATCACAATAACAGAAAAGTGTCAAAAAGGACACAAAAAAATCTCTAAGCAGTTCAAAATGTTAAAGAGACTGTAGATGTTAAACATCAGACTGGAAGAGGACGTGTCTGAAAACTGACCCCACACACTGTGAGGAGGATGGTTGGACTGGCTAAAGACCCTCCAAGGATCACAGCTAGAGAGGTCAGAGGTCAGTTGAATCATGGGGTCAGAAAGTCTCCCTAACCACCATCAGATGGCGCCGACACCAACACCAGCTGTTTGGGAGGGTAGCAAGAAAAAAGCCTCTGCTGTCGTCCACACACAAGCTAACGCAGCTACAAGCTAACACTACTAAAGCTAACACTGCTACAAGCAAACGCAACTACAAGCCAACGCTGCTACAGTTAGACAAACAACTGGAACCTTCACTGGAACAAGGTCAGAGGTCAGATGAGACCAAAGTAAAGCTTTTAGGTTCAAACATCTAAGATGGGTGTGGTGTTACAAGAAAGAAAGCCACAGCGAAAAGCCCCTTATACCCACTGTGAAGTCTGGTGATGGATTTATGATGCTATGGGGGCTGATTTTCTTCCAAAGGTTCTGGACATCTTGTTAATGCAACGATTGTTTTAATTTTGTGACTTGAATAAAAGGTTAGATGTTTGATTAAAGGTCATGAATTTAGAACTTTGAGATTTGATCCAGATGCAAAGTTGCGTTATAAATTAAATGCATTATTATTATTATTATTATTATTATTATGAATACACACAATAGAGAGATAGTTTGCATCTCATTTTATTCAGTTTGTTCATAGGATGCCAATCATTCTGGGAACTCTCTTTCCCCGTCAGTAAATAAATGTTCCACTTTATCACAAACCCTTAAATCAACATATTTGTTCATAAGTGAATGGAACTAAAGTACAAGTACTTGAATATACATATATTATTATATTAAAAATATTTCAACAAAGAATATATTTAAAATAGACATTTTTCTTCACACAACTCTAAGAAACTTTAATTATTTACATCATTTTTGTGTCGTTCCTGTTCAGACGTTTCCGGTCCGCTTGAAATAAAAGTCCCTTTTTTTTTTTTTTTCATCTTTCCGGACCACTTTGAAATTTTACAGTGATTAAAAAAGAGAATCGTTTTCTGTCATAAACACACAACAAGAATATTGTTGCAGTTTGCAGCAGAATAGAGACGAAGAGTTTTTGAAATGCAGAAGGAAAAGAAAACAGAGCCTGATCTCCGCTCTGAGCGGCTCCAGCGCCGTGAACGTCCACAGGAACCCTCGGATTCAGACTCTTCAAACGTTCCTGGTTCTGTGGCGACCCGCCTCAGTAGGGGGAATTCTTCTGCGGGAGGTCCTCCAGAGGGATGACTGTGTACTCTCCCGTTCTTCCGTTCTCCGTGGTCTGATCCTTGTTCAGGAAAGTTTCCATCTCCAGCTCCTTCGGTGGGTCGCTCTGGGTCTCGGGCTGGGTTTCCTGCTTGGGTTTGTTACACCTGTGCGACCGGGAGACGTTGGGTTTAATTCCAAATGAAGCAGTTCTACTTACAAACGTTATTCTCTTTGATCTGACGTTTGCTCACTTGTGTCTGGTAGCGATGGCGATACAGAGAGTCAGCAGCGCCGCCACGCCGGCGATAAAACCAACGATCATGATCCAACCTGCGAGACGAGACAGTGGGAGTTAAAAACCCAAACTTCAACGCAGGTGATTGGTGTTCACGCTACAAAACACTGATTTTGGGAAATGTTTGATTCTGCATTTGTGACACTAGGGGGAGCTGTAGTTCCAAAAGTTTTTGGGCCGCATTTCTCAACCGCTGGTCCGATTTGGTCCAAATTTGGTGCCGAGGAATCGAGTCAAGGAGATCTGTCTGGTGATTATCATACTTTACTCTAGCAGTTTAGAAAGAACTTTCTTTGAGAAAAATATCCTGGACATAACTTCACGTTTAATCTGAGGGTTCGATCAGGCGGCTCTCTCGTACAAAGCAGGGGACTGGGGGACTTGTGGATTTACAGCATAGAGATTTTTTATGTTCTGGACTCACCTGATGAGCTTTTTGAAACCTTTGATTTTTCACCTTCGTCAGTTATTTTCTCCACATTTGTAACTAAAAGGAGAAAAATCCCAATAAATGAAAAAGCCACAGCAGAAATATTGTTTTTATCTTCATTGTGTCGGTGTAACTTGCAAACCTTTGTTATTATCGCCCAATTTTCTATCAATCCCTGATCTTGATTCTCGTTCTGAACCCGATCCGTTCTTTTCATGACGCATCCCAGGAGTCACTCTGATTGGAGTGGTGGTGGAAGCCGGGGATGGAGTGGTGGTGGAAGCCGGTGATAGAGTGGTGGTGGAAGCCGGTGATAGAATGGTGGTGGAAGCCGGGGATGGAGTGGTGGTGGAAGCCGGTGATGGCGTGGTGGTGGAAGCCGGTGATGGAGTTGTGGTGGAAGCTGGTGATAGAGTGGTGGTGGAAGCCGGTGATAGAGTGGTGGTGGAAGCTGGTGATAGAGTGGTGGTGGAAGCCGGTGATGGAGTGGTGGTGGAAGCCGGGGATGGAGTGGTGGTGGAAGCCGGTGATGGAGTGGTGGTGGAAGCTGGTGATAGAGTGGTGGTGGAAGCCGGTGATAGAGTGGTGGTGGAAGCCGGTGATAGAGTGGTGGTGGAAGCCGGTGATAGAGTGGTGGTGGAAGCCGGTGATAGAGTGGTGGTGGAAGCTGGTGATAGAGTGGTGGTGGAAGCTGGTGATAGAGTGGTGGTGGGGAAGGTGGAACTCACCGCCTTGTATGTCAGGGTGTAGTTTGGGAGGTTCTGTTCATCTCGGATCATGTGGAGATCACCTGATCCAGATTCATCGGTATCCATTGGCAACATTTTGACGGTGGATCTCTGAGGGTGGAACACTTTCTCAACCATGGTTGGAAAGTGTTTCCTTCCATGTCCGGGGAAGGTGGAGGTCAACATCTGGTCACTGGCGTCCCCACTTCCTTCAATGATGTCGCTCTCCATGAAGACGGGGGACGGCTGCGGCGGCGCTGGGGCGGTTGTGTTTCTCTCGGGTGATTGCGTTTCGGGCGATAAGAGAAGATGGTGATCGATGAGGTACCCGTCAGTCACGACCTCCCGGTAAACATCGTCCTGGGTCACATCTAGGACAAAGACGGATGGAAAAACCCACAGGTCACCTCCAGCGTTTACTCACGCCAGCAGAAAGGAAAGTTACTCGGCTTCTACGGGGCAAAATGGGACGGGATTACCTGTACAAACCTGTGTGGCGAGGATTAGTAATGATTAACCGGGTGACGAACCCGTTCGTGAGCTCGCACAAAAGAGAGGATCCACTTCAAAGCATCCTCCGTTTTATGGGGAGTTTACTATAATCAAACCACGCCCAGTACCGGAGAATAAAACGATGACTGATCGCTTTGCTCTGTTTTAGTTGAAGGAATGCCAAACTTTCCTTCACATGAAGGATAAATGAGGCATGACTCATCATATTACTTTGATATTATTATTACTTTGTAACGATTATTAATGATATTCATTATAATGGCAAACATGGACAGTTTCCAGATTGAATAGTTTTCATCCTGTCCCAGCGTTCCTTTTGTCGCCTGGGTAACGATGTTGTTTACTTGTTTACTCTCTTATATTTACTTAAGTAAACACTACTTACAATTAGGCCCATGCTCTCGTCCCTGACAACAAAGGGGTATCCATGTGAAGCCCCAAATCTCCTGTGTTGTACAAGAAATCTCCCTGATGGAACTAAAGCAACTTCTTTCAAGTCATTCCAATTTTTTTGTTTATTTTTTTAGGCGGTTCGCCAAAGCGGATCGTCTCGTTCCACACGTTGATTTGGCGTTAGTTTTTACATCGGATGCCCTTCCTGACACAACCCTCCCATTTATCGCGTGTTGGAACCGGCACCAGATGTGGCTGGTCGCCACAATCTCTGACTGAAATGTAAAATGGTTCTGAAAAAGCGCTCGTCATAAAACAAAAAAGAACAAAGGAAGCCCCCCCTGGTGTAAATATGATATATACAAGTTAGATCTCCACAAGACATAAATATTGACCAAATATGGTCTTTCCCTAAATCGACCCAACGGTTCCCAGTAATGATGGAAATATGAGGCCGACCTTTCCCAAAAACCAATCCAGTTCTTCCTCTTGCTAAACTCTATTAGGGTATCTTTTATGTCCTGATCAAACGTTTGGTCGAGCTCATTTCGAGTCACTAGTTCATATTAAAATACTTTGACGTACAAGTACTTAAAGCATCCTGGTTTTCCTGACGGGCCCATAATCTTGCATCTAAATAACTTTTGCAACCTTTTCCTTTTTTTTTCTGAATGCACAGTGGTAGATTTTAGTAGAAACAATGAATTACGTCACAGCCTAAAGCTCCCCCTAGCTGACATATTTGGTACTTTGCAGACAAAATCCCTCTCTGGGGTCAATATCCCATTTTGGATCCATTGTCTGTCGGGCTGGTCCAAAATGGAGAGTCCTCCTGGTTCTGTCCATCAGAAACTCTGCAGAATAACATGAACTTTGTGGTATTTCTATTAAATGTAATTCCGATGTTATTAAAGAGTTAAATAAATAAATTAACCGACAGTTTCTTTCATGGCGTTTCTGTAAAATAATGATGTCAGAGCCTTTTTTTTAGCTTAAAAGAAAATCAGGCAATGATGGAAATATTTGTATTTTTTGTGTTTCATCACAACTTTCTCGCACATAGTACCAGGTAGAATGTTACCGACAATGAGCTTTGATGTTTGTAGACATCAAAGCGATGCAGATGCACTGATACCCGTGGAGCTAGCTTGAGTTTACTTTGGGTATTTGATGGAGGCTTAACCTAAAATGACCCTTGAGCAGGTTTGAAAGCATGTGAGGACTGACTGAAGAGAATGATGTAACCTGATACGACCAAAATAAAGTCCAATAAGGGTCCAAGGATTTTCTAAAAACACGGTTGAGTCATCACTTTATGATTAAAGCGACGGCGGCGATTACCATCGGACTATTTTTCCAAGATTGACATAATTCTGGTTCAGACGTTCTGTATTCTGCTTTTATTTTGTTTCTTTTATTCACTCTATGCTGACCATTTAAACAAACACCAGTTGAATACCAATCTGATGTTTTTTTAAATTTGTTTTTAAATAAACGTTGATTAAATAAAGGCTCTGTCGAAGGATTTGCCCACTAAACGTCTCCCTTTTCTGCCCAGTCATGTTCAGCTCTGCTGTTCCCGGGGAAGTTGCTCTCGGCTGATCTTCGGTCTCACCTTACAACACAAATATGCATTAATGCACCTCCTGGAGGAGCCGAGGAGGTCTGACAAAGATTCTCTGTGTGTGAAACGTGGAGGTGCCAATGAGAACCCTGCTCCGACGAGGGAATACCACTCTAGTATTCCTGCAGACAGAGCTGCACCTGAAACACGAAGAGCATCTTAGGAGGCGGCGGGGACATCGCTGACTCACAGGGAGGGAAAACGGACACCGTAGGAATTAATCAAACTTTCCTCAGGTCTGTGCGGAAGAATTATTTTATGGGATGTAAAAGTAATGGGGGGTTAATGTCGTCCTGGACGCCGACCAGCAAAATAAAGGATTTGTATCATCAAGAATCAAGTACAACACCTGAAGAAATCTTCAATATGTAAATATAGATAGACTGTAAAAACAGATAAAATAGAGGAATGGACCTTCACTCACTGGTAAGAGGCGTGGAGTGGACAACAGCAAGAAGTCCCAGAATAACCCCAATGAACAGATTCCTCATCTTCATATCCAGATCTGGTAGAACCTTGAAGGACGTGTCTGTCGCCGCGGTCTGATGGTTTGAAGCTGATGAATCACGGCGGTCTCCTTTATACACGGCAGAAGGTAGGTGTTGCGTCAGGGCAACAATGGCTGGTGCCGCACACACACACACACACACACACACACACACACACACACACACACACACACACAGAGGAGGGCCGACACACCTGTGAACACACCCTCACACACTTTCTCACACTGTCTTTTTTTTCCTCCTCTCTTTCTCAGAAGGAGAACAAGGGGAGAGCAGACTTTTAGAAAAAAGAAAAAAAGTGGTTGTCATGATAACGATTGTTTTTCAGATGGCCGAGGACGAGGACAGGAGACGTCTCCATGTGTCCGATCCATCGCCTCCACCTCCTCCTTCTGTTTTCTGTCGACACTTATCTCCTGCAGGATCGCAGGGAGGAAAGGCGCGAGACCCCCAAGCCCAAGATTGGAGGAGGAAGAGAAGAAAAACTCTAAAGGCAGTTTGAAACAACATTCAAGGAAGTATTAGAAATGAATTGTTTGACAGTTGGGAGAAAAACCTGGAAACGGTTCAATTTCCCAGATTGTCACAACATCAACTGTGTGCGGTTCTGGAGGAAGGTCAACACAACACTCCCTCTCTCAGCGGCACACGTTTGTCTTTCTCTGCCTAACAAGTTTCCACACCGCCGACTTTTCACCACCATTCCTTCCTGATTCAAATCTTTCTTACGCAAGTCCGCGTCTCAGCCGAGAGAGATTTGGGCCAAAGACGCCGTCGCTGTGTCGGCGCTCGGTTTGAGTCGTAAACAACGCAGTTCCTTCTCATGTGACGGAAACGGATGCGTCACCGCGGAACTTCAGCCTCGAGCAGTCTGGCCCGGTTCGCGAATTTGTAACAGTCGTCATGAATTAGTCAGCGTGTGTGGGTGAGGACGGGTCCGGTCTTGTGCTCCACACCCAGAGAAGCTTTGTTGGTTCTGCTGCTAAGAGTGGGGTGACATTATGTTACCAATTAGGCAGAACCGGAAGAACTTCAAGGCCCGATGGCTAAACTTGTGTTCACAAGCAGCAAAGGTCCGCTGGCCCTGGTTAGACCCGCTGGTGATTCAGTCCGTTCTAATACTGAACCGCTAATTCTCACGGTGAGATGTCTGATGTTTGGGTCTTCTTTTTTTTAAAATATATATACATATATATAAACATATATATATATGTATATATATATGTTTATATATATATATATAAAATAATGCAGTAGTTGAGAGAAATAAACGGTTCCCTGTAGGATCCCTGTCGCCCTTTGAAAAATGATATGCAAAAAAGTTCTTTATTGTCTACAAACATGACCTTTACTCCAAATTATTCATGAAAATCTGACCTTCTTGTTCAAGTAAGAAAATTAAAAAATAACATCACATACTTTATATTTATCAACACAATTTCTATTTCTAAAAAACATTAATTGACGCTGAATTGAAGCATTTAACCACTCCTGTTTTATATTTTTGTCTTCACCTGTGTGAGCAGGAACTCTGAGGTGGTGAACAGGTACTTCCTGTTTGACTGGGGTATAAATATGAGGTGACACAGACCTGATTCTCTCTGAGGGTCTTCACCATGATGAAGACCAGAGAACACAGCAATGAGGAGCAAAGAAAAGTTGTAGAGCTGCACAAATCTGACTATGGAGACAAGAACATCTCTCAGCAGTTCAAAGGTCAGTTTGAACAGTTAGATCAATAATGAAGAAGTTTAAAGAGACTGGAGATGTTAGACATCCACCTGGAAGAGGACGTGTCTGTAAACTGACCCCACACACTGTGAAGAGGATGGTTGGACTGGATAAAGACTATAAAAGGATCACAGCTGGAGAGGTCAGAGGTCAGCTGAATATAGGGGTCAGAAAGTCTCTCTAACCACCATCAGATGGCGCCAACACCAACACCAGCTGCAAGAAAGGAATCTATAGAAAAAAAAGCCCCTCATACCCACTGTGAAGTCTGGTGGTGGATCTCTGATGCTGTGGGGCTTTTTTTCCTCCCACTGTTCTGAACATCTTGTTAAAGACATGGTTCCATTGACTCCATCAAACACCAGCAGATACTGGATGAAGACCTAAAAGCCTGTCAGGAACCTCAAAGTGGGTCGTGGTTGGACCTTCCAGCAGGACAACGATCTGAAGATCACCTCAACATCAACCCAAGAATGGTTCAGAGGTCACAGAATAAAGGTTCTGTCATGACCATCCCAGTCACCTGACCCAAACCCACCAGAACATCTACGGGATGTGCTGCTGAGGAGAGTCCACCAGTGTGGACCTCAGAACCTGAAGGAGGTGGAGAGGTTCTGTATGGAGGACTGGTCTCAGATCTTCTCCATGTGTCCTCAGACCTCCTCACAGACTACAGAAGGAGACTCAGACTGTTACTGAGTCAAATCTAATTGTCTAAATCTGGGTTTAGACACTAAAGACAATTTTCTTAAATGGTGCCACTGATTCTAGAGAAATGTTCCCTTCATATCCAGGCTGAGATCTTTGTTTGCCCGTGGGCGGAGCTTAAATTAACACTCATTAGATTAACTCTGACAGTCAGCTCAGACGATGAACACCGCTTGACTCAGAATGTGTTTAAATCTCACGTCTCGACGTCTCGGTCCATGAATGCGGGAGGAAGCAGAATTTCATGTTCTGAAAGCAAAAAAAATGAGAGTTTAAAACAGAGTTGAGGGTAAAAGTCTGATGAAATCATGTCAAGAGACGGAATCTTCTTTTCTCTCCTCGCCGCGTTTGTCTGGTTCTTCAAGGACTGAGTGGGTTTTCAACTCCTTTCAAAGATGAAAAGTTGGATCGAGGAGTGAAAGCGGGTTCTGAGAAGTTAAGTTATGGTTCTGATGAGTGGAGATGTGGTTCTGGGGGGAGGAGTGGTGGTTCTGAGGAGTGGAGTTGTGGTTCTGGGGGGAGGAGTTGTGGTTCTGATGAGTGGAGTTGTGGTTCTGAGGAGTAGAGTTGTGGTTCTGAGGAGTGGAGTGGTGGTTCTGATGAGTCGGGTGGTGGTTCTGATGAGTGGAGTGGTGGTTCTGATGAGTGGAGTGGTGGTTCTGAGGAGGGGAGTT
This sequence comes from Lophius americanus, assembly GCA_037951165.1. Classification (NCBI taxonomy): domain Eukaryota; kingdom Metazoa; phylum Chordata; class Actinopteri; order Lophiiformes; family Lophiidae; genus Lophius; species Lophius americanus. The sequence continues at coordinate 156,687 of JBBDHG010000447.1, forward strand.
TTGGTTCTGATGAGTGGAGTTGTGGTTCTGGGGGGAGGATTTGTGGTTCTGATGAGTGGAGTGGTGGTTCTGAGGAGTAGAGTTGTGGTTCTGAGGAGTAGAGTTGTGGTTCTGAGGAGTGGAGTGGTGGTTCTGAGTAGTGGAGTTTTGGTTCTGAGGAGTGGAGTTTTGGTTCTGATGAGTGGAGTTTTGGTTCTGAGGATTTAAGTTGTAGTTCTGATGAATGGAGTGGTGGTTCTGATGAGTGGAGTGGTGGTTCTGATGGGTCGGGTGGTGGTTCTGATGAGTGGAGTGGTGGTTCTGATGAGTGGAGTGGTGGTTCCGATGAGTGGAGTGGTGGTTCTGATGAGTCGGGTGGTGGTTCTGATGTGTGGAGTGGTGGTTCTGATGAGTGGAGTGGTGGTTCTGATGAGTGGAGTGGTGGTTCTGATGAGTGGAGTGGTGGTTCTGATGAGTGGAGCGGTGGTTCTGATGAGTGGAGTGGTGGTTCTGATGAGTCGGGTGGTGGTTCTGATGAGTGGAGCGGTGGTTCTGATGAGTGGAGTGGTGGTTCTGATGAGTGGAGTGGTGGTTCTGATGAGTCGGACGGTGGTTCTGATGAGTGGAGTGGTGGTTCTGATGAGTGGAGTGGTGGTTCTGATGAGTGGAGTGGTGGTTCTGATGAGTGGAGTGGTGGTTCTGATGAGTGGAGCGGTGGTTCTGATGAGTGGAGTGGTGGTTCTGATGAGTCGGGTGGTGGTTCTGATGAGTGGAGCGGTGGTTCTGATGAGTGGAGTGGTGGTTCTGATGAGTCGGGTGGTGGTTCTGATGAGTGGAGTGGTGGTTCTGATGAGTGGAGCGGTGGTTCTGATGAGTGGAGTGGTGGTTCTGATGAGTGGAGCGGTGGTTCTGATGAGTGGAGTGGTGGTTCTGATGAGTCGGGTGGTGGTTCTGATGAGTCGGGTGGTGGTTCTGATGAGTGGAGCGGTGGTTCTGATGAGTGGAGTGGTGGTTCTGATGAGTCGGGTGGTGGTTCTGATGAGTGGAGTGGTGGTTCTGATGAGTGGAGCGGTGGTTCTGATGAGTGGAGTGGTGGTTCTGATGAGTGGAGCGGTGGTTCTGATGAGTGGAGTGGTGGTTCTGATGAGTCGGGTGGTGGTTCTGATGAGTGGAGTGGTGGTTCTGATGAGTGGAGTGGTGGTTCTGATGAGTGGAGCGGTGGTTCTGATGAGTGGAGTGGTGGTTCTGATGAGTCGGGTGGTGGTTCTGATGAGTGGAGCGGTGGTTCTGATGAGTGGAGTGGTGGTTCTGATGAGTGGAGTGGTGGTTCTGATGAGTCGGGTGGTGGTTCTGATGAGTGGAGTGGTGGTTCTGATGAGTGGAGCGGTGGTTCTGATGAGTGGAGTGGTGGTTCTGATGAGTGGAGTGGTGGTTCTGATGAGTGGAGCGGTGGTTCTGATGAGTGGAGTGGTGGTTCTGATGAGTCGGGTGGTGGTTCTGATGAGTGGAGCGGTGGTTCTGATGAGTGGAGTGGTGGTTCTGATGAGTGGAGTGGTGGTTCTGATGAGTCGGGTGGTGGTTCTGATGAGTGGAGTGGTGGTTCTGATGAGTGGAGTGGTGGTTCTGATGAGTGGAGCGGTGGTTCTGATGAGTCGGGTGGTAGTTCTGATGAGTCGGGTGGTGGTTCTGATGAGTGGAGTGGTGGTTCTGATGAGTGGAGCGGTGGTTCTGATGAGTGGAGTGGTGGTTCTGATGAGTGGAGCGGTGGTTCTGATGAGTGGAGCGGTGGTTCTGATGAGTGGAGTGGTGGTTCTGATGAGTGGAGTGGTGGTTCTGATGAGTGGAGCGGTGGTTCTGATGAGTGGAGTGGTGGTTCTGATGAGTCGGGTGGTGGTTCTGATGAGTGGAGTGGTGGTTCGGATGAGTGGAGTGGTGGTTCTGATGAGTGGAGTGGTGGTTCTGATGAGTCGGGTGGTGGTTCTGATGAGTGGAGTGGTGGTTCTGATGAGTGGAGCGGTGGTTCTGATGAGTGGAGTGGTGGTTCTGATGAGTCGGCTGGTGGTTCTGATGAGTGGAGTGGTGGTTCTGATGAGTCGGGTGGTGGTTCTGATGAGTGGAGTTGTGGTTCTGGGGGGAAGATTTGTGGTTCTGATGAGTGGAGTGGTGGTTCTGAGGAGTAGAGTTGTGGTTCTGAGGAGTAGAGTTGTGGTTCTGAGGAGTGGAGTGGTGGTTCTGAGTAGTGGAGTTTTGGTTCTGAGGAGTGGAGTTTTGGTTCTGATGAGTGGAGTTTTGGTTCTGAGGATTGAAGTTGTAGTTCTGATGAGTGGAGTTGTGGTTCTGGGGGGAGGAGTGGTGGTTCTGATGAGTGGAGTGGTTCTGATGAGTGGAGTTGTGGTTCCGATGAGTGGATTGGTGGTTCTGATGAATGGAGTGGTGGTTCTGATGAGTGGAGTGGTGGTTCTGATGAGTCGGGTGGTGGTTCTGATGAGTGGAGTGGTGGTTCTGATGAGTGGAGTGGTGGTTCCGATGAGTGGAGTGGTGGTTCTGATGAGTCGGGTGGTGGTTCTGATGAGTGGAGTGGTGGTTCTGATGAGTGGAGCGGTGGTTCTGATGAGTGGAGTGGTGGTTCTGATGAGTCGGGTGGTGGTTCTGATGAGTGGAGCGGTGGTTCTGATGAGTGGAGTGGTGGTTCTGATGAGTGGAGTGGTGGTTCTGATGAGTGGAGCGGTGGTTCTGATGAGTGGAGCGGTGGTTCTGATGAGTGGAGTGGTGGTTCTGATGAGTGGAGCGGTGGTTCTGATGAGTCGGGTGGTGGTTCTGATGAGTCGGGTGGTGGTTCTGATGAGTGGAGTGGTGGTTCTGATGAGTGGAGTGGTGGTTCTGATGAGTGGAGCGGTGGTTCTGATGAGTGGAGCGGTAGTTCTGATGAGTGGAGCGGTGGTTCTGATGAGTGGAGCGGTGGTTCTGATGAGTCGGGTGGTGGTTCTGATGAGTGGAGCGGTGGTTCTGATGAGTCGGGTGGTGGTTCTGATGAGTGGAGTGGTGGTTCTGAGGAGTAGAGTTGTGGTTCTGAGGAGTAGAGTTGTGGTTCTGAGGAGTGGAGTGGTGGTTCTGAGTAGTGGAGTTTTGGTTCTGAGGAGTGGAGTTTTGGTTCTGATGAGTGGAGTTTTGGTTCTGAGGATTGAAGTTGTAGTTCTGATGAGTGGAGTTGTGGTTCTGGGGGGAGGAGTGGTGGTTCTGATGAGTGGAGTGGTTCTGATGAGTGGAGTTGTGGTTCCGATGAGTGGATTGGTGGTTCTGATGAATGGAGTGGTGGTTCTGATGAGTGGAGTGGTGGTTCTGATGAGTCGGGTGGTGGTTCTGATGAGTGGAGTGGTGGTTCTGATGAGTGGAGTGGTGGTTCCGATGAGTGGAGTGGTGGTTCTGATGAGTCGGGTGGTGGTTCTGATGAGTGGAGTGGTGGTTCTGATGAGTGGAGCGGTGGTTCTGATGAGTGGAGTGGTGGTTCTGATGAGTCGGGTGGTGGTTCTGATGAGTGGAGCGGTGGTTCTGATGAGTGGAGTGGTGGTTCTGATGAGTGGAGTGGTGGTTCTGATGAGTGGAGCGGTGGTTCTGATGAGTGGAGCGGTGGTTCTGATGAGTGGAGTGGTGGTTCTGATGAGTGGAGCGGTGGTTCTGATGAGTCGGGTGGTGGTTCTGATGAGTCGGGTGGTGGTTCTGATGAGTGGAGTGGTGGTTCTGATGAGTGGAGTGGTGGTTCTGATGAGTGGAGCGGTGGTTCTGATGAGTGGAGCGGTAGTTCTGATGAGTGGAGCGGTGGTTCTGATGAGTGGAGCGGTGGTTCTGATGAGTCGGGTGGTGGTTCTGATGAGTGGAGCGGTGGTTCTGATGAGTCGGGTGGTGGTTCTGATGAGTGGAGCGGTGGTTCTGATGAGTCGGGTGGTGGTTCTGATGAGTCGGGTGGTGGTTCTGATGAGTGGAGCGGTGGTTCTGATGAGTGGAGTGGTGGTTCTGATGAGTGGAGCGGTGGTTCTGATGAGTGGAGTGGTGGTTCTGATGAGTGGAGTGGTGGTTCTGGCAGAACTTCAGAGGTTACAGCTCTTCGCCTAAAGCGGCTGAGAATTCAACTCGTGTTTCTTTAATTGTATTTTAATAGATCTTTCTTTTGTTTCTCGGCGGTTCTTCAGAAATGTTTTTCATCTGTCGGTCAGGTAGAGACACGCCCAGCTCTTCCGTCTCCATGGTTCTGATCTGCGTTCAGACGAACGGTGGGCAGACTTGAACAGTCAAGAAAGACAACATGAGTCTCACAGCTGGGAAAGAAGACGCCCTGAAGAAGAAGAAGATATGAACCTTCATCAGTGAAAATGATGAAGAAGATATGAACCTTCATCAGTGAAAATGATGAAGAAGATATGAACCTTCATCAGTGAAAATGATGAAGAAGATATGAACCTTCATCAGTGAAAATGATGAAGAAGATATGAACCTTCATCAGTGAAAATGATGAAGAAGATATGAACCTTCATCAGTGAAAATGATGAAGAAGATATGAACCTTCATCAGTGAAAATGATGTCTTCTTCTTCTTCTCCTTCTTCTTCTTCTTCTTGTTCTGTAGTCTGTCCTCACAGCAGATCCTCAGACTCCATCCTCCTTTAACACACCAACCAACTGCATGTCCTCTCATCGCCGCCAGAAACCTCCTCCTCCTCCTCCTCCTACTGCCTGCAGCTCCATCTCCAGCATCCTTCTACCAGTAGATCCACTATCCCTCCTCTTCACGGGTCAGAACCATCTCAGTCTGTCCTCTCTGACTTTGTCTCCAGGACGTCTCACCTGGACTGTCCCTCTGATGTCTCCTTTCTAATCCTGTCCTTCCTCTCACTCCCAGAGAACATCTGAACATCTTCACCTCCTCCTGCCTCCCTTTCATTCACACACATGTTTTCTGTCTCGCTGCCACTGACCTTCATTCCTCTTCTCTCCACCACATACCTCCACCTCTCCAGGTTCTCCTCCACCTTCTCCCTGCTCTCACTACAGATCACAATGTCCTCCACCAACATCATAGTCCATGGAGACTCCTGCTGACCTCCTCTGTCAGCCTGTCCATCACCACAGCAAACAAGAAGGGGCTCAGAGCCCATCCTTGGTGCAGTCCCACCTCCACCTTGAACACATCTCTCACTCCTCAACCTCCCATTAATCTTCTCTACACTGAGCTCAGGATCTGGTCAATACAGAAAAGTTTTAAGGAGTGACCTTTGACCTCATTTGTGTTATTGTTGTAATAATTTTATCATATTATCTCCAATATTATTCTCTCTCCTTCTTCTTCAGCTCTCTCAGAGCAAACATCTCATCGCTAGAGCTGTGAGACACCCCACCCTGTGAGAGACCCCCACCCTGTGAGACACCCTACCCTGTGAGAGACCCCCACCCTGTGAGACACCCTACCCTGTGAGAGACCCCCACCCTGTGAGAGACCCCCACCCCGATCACCTGAAGAATCATAATGAATAGATAATCCGGTGAAATCTTCATTTTTGCCATTCTAAAACGGTGGAATAAAGATTTTCTGCTTTTTTCTTTGTTGTCAAGAAATTACTCTTTTTTTTTTTTAAAGAAAATCTCCAAAACAGAGAGAAAGTATATTTATTTATGCCTATTTATTCTTCAGTCTGTTGACCTTTTCCCTATTTGCAGTGAGAAGGGATCAGCAGGAAACAGAAATCCCTGAGGAGGAGTTGTTTGTCTTCCAGATAATGATACAGCAAAGTTCACAGGGAGGCGGGTTCAGACTGGTTGCACTGGTTTTCACTTTATTTTTTCCATGACATGCAAAATCTGACGAACAAATTGATCCTTCCAGCTAAATGTCACATATGAGTAATTCTGTTAAAACAGTTTCTAACCTAGAATTGAGTCAAAGCTCCTGCTGGCAAGTGCTGACTCGAAACCTCCCGGAACAGGAAGCTGTCACACAGCGCGGCCAGCTGATGCTTTTGGACTCATGTCCACATCCAATCTAACAACTCATACATACGACACCAAATTCATCAGACGAGGGAGCGTCTTCCTGAAAAAAATAAAATCAAAGAAAAAGAAAAAGAAACTCCCCCTGTGGGATTTATGTATTTTAAATTAAATTGAGGCCTTATTTTTCATGGCGCCGAACAAACAAATAAACTTCAAAATATTTCTTTAAAACCCACTTTTTTTAAATCTTTTTTTCTTATAATCTTTCACATTCTTTCCACATTTGTGTAAACGGTTTCACCGTCACGTGACCGCGTAACCGCACAGGGCGCAAAGACTCATTTAACCACAATGCATCAGTACCGAAAGGCGTAGCCAAATTATGTCTCCCTCCATCCTTTATTTCCTGCTGTTGCCTTCAAAATAAGAGTCGACTCCAAGCAGCATCATGCCAGTGGTGAGCAGGTTTGATTTTTGGTTTAATGTTCTTCTTTCTTCTTTTCAAAGAATCGGGTGAGTTTCGTGTCATGGATGGCGACGAGTGAGAAATAGTCCCCAGATTTGATTCAAGTCCCTCCGGTAGTTGTTCCGTAATCATGCCCCCAAACAAACGGACAAACGGACAAACAAACAAACAGAAAACGTATTAAATGCACACACACAAACACGCACAAACAAACACATAAACACAGTCATACGCACAAACAAACACACACCAGCACACACACACGGACGCACACATGCACAGACCCACGCACACACAGAGACACTTTATTCTTTTAAATGCTTTATGGAACATTTTGTATATTCATTACAACCAACAGGAGAGGTCAAGACTGACGAATTTCTGAATCGATAAGAGCTTATTAGACTTAAAAGTAAAGTAAACAGAGTTGATTACTGAACAGAATAGTCAAGGAATCTAAAAAAAGTATTGTACCATCATAATAATAAATAATATGAAACTAAAACTAAAAATAAATGAGAAAATAACAATGATCTTTGATTAATTTGTGAATTGAAGATCTATTAATTGGTAGAGTTGAGTATGGTTTGGCGTGTTTTTTGGCAGATTTTGTATTTATACAGTTCAGGGATTTACAATATAAATTAAATTCATGATGAAATGATTTGACTCTGTTTTAGGTTTGTATGATGTTTGTATTAATGTTCATGTTCTAAATTACCAGTCCACATTTTTTATCCACATGTTGATGCTAAATAAAGGCAATGTTGTTGTAAACACATTTCAGTCGCCTGTTGATGACGTATAAGGCGCGTCAAAGACCTGTGACGACAGCTGTTTTCAGACACGGCGCATAGTTGCATATTTCAAGTCCTCACAAGTCACCAACCGATGCGTTCTTAGAACAAGGGTGGCGGAGAAAGGACACTTCCGGTGTAGCCTTCTATTGCAGGCATCGAAGGGACTACGGGCGACGACTGATGACGTATCACGAGTCCACTTCAAGTCCGAACGGGAATACATGTTGAGAAACGGTTGATGTAACTGATCCGCACCAAAATAAAGGTCAGTATTTTCTGTTCTGCATGCTTACTTATGTGATATTCATTCGAACTATTTTAGCCACGAACAACGACTTTGCAAGCTTTAATTCAAGGTAAGCTCAACATCTGCAGCAGAAGAGGGAACGTTAGCACCAACTTCTCATAAGCTAGCCTCAGTGGTTACAGTGTTATGGTTACTCGAAGAGTCTGTATTATAAGTATTGAAAAATATGTTGAGTGAGTAAAACTAAACCTTTTGATAGTATTAAGTGATCCAGTGTCAATAATGCTTGATTTTGAGTGAAGTCCAACATTATTTTGAAGAGACTAAACCAAACGTTTCTTATCTAATACATGTATAAAGGGTTCTTGTCTGTTTATTGATGTGGGGGGGGGGGACTTGTCAGCCTAATCAGAGGTGTTGTGTAAAGTTTATGTCACCACTAATATGTTATCACCCACTTCAAAGGCTGCAGCAAAGGCTTTACTGATAAGATGATTCTGAGATCCACGTGATGAAGCGACATTCTGCTGCTTTAGGTCATTATATACCCCACAAGTCTGGGCTATTATGGAATCATCATCATCATCATCATCATCATCATCATCATCGCCGCCACTGCAGGTCCTTTGTGTTAACGTGATAAATCAAAAACAATTTTCAAATGTTATACCCCCTGTGAAAGGTTTTGTCATATCTCTAACACTAGAGGGCGTTTTATAATAATAATAATAATAATAATAGTAATAATAATAATACATTTAATTTATAATGCACTTTCTGCAAATGTTTTGGAGCAAAAATTTATCAACTCTTGGTCACATTTAGTCCAAGTTTCATCTGAAGGAGGTTTATTGTGGCCATCTAATATTTAACCCAAATAGTCAATATTTGACCAAGTAGGCGGTGGTTTTTACGAAAGGCACTGATTTAAAGTTTATTGGGGTCGGGGGGTCGTGTTTCTCTATCTTTATAAATATCTGCACATGAGCGCATTAAGACGTCCTGCTCAGATGGCGTGAGGTATGGCGACCACAGAGTCTGACTGGTTGTCATGGTTATCAAAGTATCTGAGCTCCGTTGATGATGTCTTCTGATGGTCCTTGTACTAGAGTCGAACTCAAGAGTTAACAAACTCAGAGTCGATTGAAACCAACTCAGAACCGAAAACTCTTGAGTTTCTCCATCTCTGAGATTAAAGAGCTCGGGGTTAAATTCAGAGTTTGTTAAGCCAGCTTTCTGGAATACACGCCATAACAACAAATGTCAACATAACCTTAATGACTGTAACCTAGCTAATGAAAAACATCCAGCCGCGGAGAAAAGCCTCCTTAAGGCTTTACAAAGGCCGCGGTTTAATGTTACGACTTTGTTTTCATATAATTAGTTTTCGTTCCAACCCAACCTCAGACGATTTCAACGATAAATTCACAAGTTGATACATGGAGCCTCCTGGTGAGGTGATGAAATGTTACGCCCCAAAGATGAGCAAATAAAAATACTCCACTGCTCTACTGCAGAAAAGGTTCCCACTTCCTTGCAGTCATGGGAACAACCTTGGACATGAGTGAGTAAAATGTCCTTGAAAAGCTTGATTTTCCCTGTGATATGATAATCCTCCCTCTCCCTCTGCCGCGCGAGTGAACGCTGACGGTTCAGACGCCGTGTTCATGAGTGGTCTGTCCTCAGGCTGTCCTCATTGGGCAACATTAGGTGGGTTTACATGGAGAGGATGAAATCATTCTGAAAGAGAATTCCTGCACTGACTGTTTACGCGAGCAGTTATCTAATCCTAAATGGTGTTTACATGCGACGACACATCAACCGGAGGAGCTGGCAACAGCTGAGTGACGAGCGCGAAGCAACCAATAGATGGGAGATTCATCAGAGGGTCGGCATCAGTCATGTGACCGGGGCTGTTTTTGGTTGTGATGCTTTTAAAGAAGAAACAGCTGATAATAATGAGAGAGAGAGAGAGATTAAAAGAGAGAGAGAGAGAGAGATTAAGAGAGAGAGACTGATAAAGAAAGAGAGAGATACGGAGAGAGAGAGATACGGAGATAGAGAGATACAGAAAGAGAGAGAGAGAGAGAGAGGGAAAAGGCATTGCCCCACCTCTTAGTGCTTAATCTGATTTTTTGACAGAATTACCACCTTCTCAAATATTACAGCCGTGTTATGTGGTAAAGTCAACAGAAATGTTACATTAATCAATCAACCGTCGTGTCGTGAAAACACAGAAACTCCTGATCACGTGCTTTTATTCTGAAAAACCCCGATCCACCGATGGTCAGAGACTTTCACAGTGGTTCAGTTATGGTTGTATAAAACATGAAGTTGGACACCATCAATTTCATGATCCTCATCTCTCATAACGTTTGAAGCAAGGACTCCTCATCACGCTCTTCATCCTGATAACCCAGACCGGAGTCATGACGTCTTTGATTCATTCATTTCAGCTCGCAGGGGCTGGAACCTATCCCAGCTCCTTAAGTACTTCATTCACGCTCAATAAAGTCGGTGGGTCTGATCCACTTCATAGTCGTTGGATCTACTCATACGTCGCCGATCAACGCCGAAATCTCCTTTGGAAAGGGGCGTTTACACGCAGCGTTTTTCTATCTGATTCGGCGTCTCTTCCGAATCTATTCGGAAGTAGGCCGTCCGTGTAAACCCACCTACCGAGGCCCAACGCTTCTGCTTCTAGCCGCTGCTGCATTCCTAGCCTTTATGGTAACGGTCATGTGACACCACTCATCCAATCAATTTTGCAGGTCCGCTCATATATATATATTTTTTTGTATGCAAGGTCTATGCGACCTCAGTGACCTCGCTGCACGTTACTGCGGTGAGAAAGTCACTCTGTTGATTCCCCAAATCTTCATAATTGTGCTTGATTGTACCTTTTTTGACCCGGTGAATATTTATTGCTAATGTTGTTAGCATAAGTGAATGGGATATAACATGGCGACATTTTGCATCACAGCTATCAGTCCAAGTGTATTTTCTATAAAGCGTTGGGGGCGTGGGAGGGCCGGGGGAGGGGGGGGGATGTATCTTCTCTAGAAACATCCTGGAGAAGGATTTGAATGAAAGAGTGGGAACCCTGACAGAAAGACGCCTTCAAAACGACCAAATCCATGGGCTCAGTTAACAAAGATAAACAATCGAACTACATCAATACTCTAGCCGTAGAATCCTGGCTGAGCGACATCAGAGCCGTCGGTTCCCCCCGCGGAGGCCTCCGCCCTCCGATGCTGGCTTGACAGCGTTTTCCCCCCGGACACCTACCCCTCGTGAATAATCAATATGGAGATCACCTCAGCGGGGCGAGAGAGAAAGGAGGGGAAGGGGACGGCTGTCCCTCCTTCTCAAGATTTGAAGTAAGGGAAAAGAAGTGGACAAAAGGACGAGCGGGACATCTAAGTCCTCAGGAAGTGTTTGACTTAAGAGCACCGAGCTCGTCCCGTGTTTCATGTCGTTCCTTAGAATGTCCTCCCTTCATCGTCACTCTGTCTCTGATTGTATCTCTGTAATCGATCGTTTTCTTTCAGGCCATGTCGTCTCTGTGCGGAACCGACAACGGCAGCCAGGAGGCGGATCGGGACGCCGAGCAGAAAAAACAGGCGAGCGTAACTTGACGGATAAACACTGTGAACTGAAAACATGCATGAGTTTTTCTTTTTGTTTTATGGTGCATCATGTTTTCTGTTTTATGGTGCTTATTGTTTCATTCGCCTCATTCTTCAGCATATCAATGTTTACAATGCATTATAAAATAATGTCCTGCTACAGTAGCGATTTCCAAACCCTCATGTCCTCCAGGGCAGCGGCGTGGAAGACAGCGAGGGTTTGTCCCTGAAAAGCCTCCAATCCCCTGCATTGTACAAGCGAGTAAGATGTGATCCAGTAGGGTGAAATCTAACGCGATATCTCTAAAAGTATTTCGTGGATCATTTCCATTGTTTTATACCCACATAGACCTTAGTGTGAGGAAGAACTGGATTGATCTTTTACAAAGGTCGTTTGTATATTTCAGAATTTTATCTGCATAAGTTTCCTGGACATCATTTCTCAATCGTTGGTCCGGTTTAGTCCTAGTTTGGTGCGTCTGATTGGACCCCAGGAGATCGTTCTGGTATAAATCGTATTTGACTCACTAGGAGAGTTTTTTTACAAACACAAGTGGTTTTTTATTATACATAATCTCACATTAAATGTGTTGAGTTCAATCAGGGCGATTGCTAGTGCAATGCAGGAGATTGAGGCCCTTCGGGGATATAACCTCGCTCTTGGGGACGACGGCCTGAGACTCCTTTTGTAAAGAGTGATTAGAAAACTAGAAAATACAATTTCTGAAGACGTTGTGGATCTAAAAGCCGGATGTTGAAGGGCTTATTTGAAATTTCGATGAACAAAGAGGATTCTGAAGAAACCAAGAAGAAGATGGTGAATTTGAAAAGCTCTGAATGGTGAAGGATTAGAATGACGAGTGGAATGAAAATTAAAATGCATGAAAGATGTTGAAACTCTGAAGTTTTGCTGAGAGAGTCGAACACAGTCGGCAACGCCGACTTTCATTTGAAGTAGTCAGAGTCTGAATAAGTATGAATGAGATGAAAAAGACGAGGAAGGTTGAGGGTCACGTGAGTATCAACGGCATCGAGTAGTGGAATAAAATAAGTTTAAACGGTTAGAATGTTCTTGCTGATGTCTGCAGGTAGCCTGTCAGTGGTCATAATGTTTTGGCGGATGTGCCTGCGTAGGTCAGAATGGTTTTGCTAGTCTGTGTATGTCTTAAACGGTCAGTGGTTGTAATGTTTCGCCCACTGACTTTCCCTCATAGAGGTGAGACGGAGTCACTGTGCCTTTGAGACGCATTTAAGACGCCTTTAAGATATCAGTTAGAAAAGTAGAAACCGCAACGTCCAGCGCTTTGATGTTATGACACCGAAAAACATGGCGGAATAACAATAGGAATAATAAAAGAAGAATTGTTTGTGGATAATAAGAATGGATGTACGTTCAGTGTCTCCGGGATGAATGTTACTATAAACAGTCAAAGGACCCACAGGTAGCCGACCGGTGATACCTACGTGTTTTTATGACTGTTTCTTTTATATTCCAGGATCAGGAGCATCCTCGCGAACTCATCCCGGAGTTATGCCGACTCTTCTACCAGCTGGGATGGGTGACGGGGACGGGCGGAGGGATCAGCCTGAGACGGGGGTGAGTTTGTAGATTCAAAAAAGAACTCCAGCAGAAGAGAGCGAAGGCTCTGAAATGGTAACATTCATTTCTTTTTTATTTCTCTCACGCTCAATCAGTTAACTGTGACTATCTGTCTCATCTCAAAGCCTGCTGGGAAAAAAAACTGGATTCACTTCTCGACCTTCATATCCCTTTTTTCTCTCTCCCTCCTTCTGTTTGCTTATCTTTGACAATCACGCTGAAAACTGCGATCTGTTGTGGTGGTTTCTTCAGAAGATTGCGGTGCTTGTCAGAGAAGCAGACTGATGCCAGGTCACTTCTATCGGTTCTGACAACGCGTGCAAATCTAGTCTGAAGACGGAAGGTCGCCATTGCTGTAATGGAACAGGATTCAAACCGAAGGCTCTGACAGGCTATTACAAACCGTCTTCAGAACCGCGTCGTGTCCGACGGCGTCCGCGGGAAAAAAAAAAGCACCACTGAGCGAAGCTGAGTTTGAAACGGCGCTGGCAGACGTTTATTTAAGCCAACAGGGGAAGATGACGAAACCAAATAAGATTTACTGGCTGTGAATTTCCTTTCATCTTCTTCAAATCATCCTTCCCTCAGATTAAAAGAAGGGAAAAAAAGGCAGAGCTTTACTCTCGGACGCATAAATGAATCTGCTAGTTGTGGATTTACTTCAAAAATGGCGCAGCTTCATCAGTTTGACTCAAACAAAAAGACAAGGAGGGTTTTTTTTCTTTCTCCTTTTTACTTCCAGTTGAAAACCTGCTTCCTTTTTTGCAGCAGCCTCGCTTTGACCGAGGACTGACTCGGCGCCCGAGGCAGTTGTCCACCGAACCCTGCACACAGAAAAAAGAAGGAGAAATCAATAATCTTCTCCTTTATCTGCTGTGCTTGTTGTTCTACGGGGACACGGCCTCCTCCTGTGGGAAACATCAGGCCTCTCAGCATTTAAGCCAAAATACAATCAGTGCAGGGATATCAGCCGAGGCTTCCTGTTTAAAGAGGTGATTTCATTCAGGGGGGTGGGGGGGTGGGAGGGGTTTATATCTTTTTAATTTCTCCATTTGGTCTCCAGGTCAAAACTGTAGGACTTAAAATCACGATACGGCGGCTCATTTCTGGGCTGGGCAAAGAACACATCAGTTCTGAATCACCTGACCGTGAAGGTCAAAACGTGTCGCATGGAAATCTAAGATTTACATACGATTTGAGTTAAAAACTGCCTAAAGTTCAAATAAAATGATGAAAAAGTAAGAACTTGCCCCCGGAAATGTTATGCCTAAACGCTTTATCTTTAAAATTTGTAGGAATTCAAAGTTCTAACTCTGTACATGATACAGTCATGGAATAGTCCAAATGTTGTTTCTATGCCTCACTCCTGATTACATCCCTGGAAAGTTTGGGATTTGATTTTGTACCAACGTAAACCTCAGTGTGAGGAAGAACTGGATTCATTTGATTTATTTTCATCTCCAAAAGTGTTTGGGCCATAGTATCTCAACTGTTCGTCCCATTTAGTAGAAGTTTGTCGAATATGAATCAATTCAAAGCCATTTATCTTGTATAATCATATTTTACTAATTAGAAGGTTTTTTTTTTTTTTTTTACAAAAAACACTGTTTTTCGGGCATAACTTCCTAAATCGTTGTCGGAATCAGTCCCAATCCACCTCAGATAAACCTCCTCAAGAGGGTCTTAAAAAACTAGTTAACTGTATTTATCTTCATCATTAAGTCACTGTGGGATCTTATCCTAGAACAGACTGATGACATCATAGAAAGAGTTAGGTTGAGTCTCTGTGGGATCTGATCCTAGAACAGACTGATGACATCATAGAAAGAGTTAGGTTGAGTCTCTGTGGGATCTGATCCTAGAACAGACTGATGACATCATAGAAACATTTAGGTTGAGTCTCTGTGGGATCTGATCCTAGAACAGACTGATGACATCATAGAAAGAGTTGGGTTGAGTCATTATGGGATCTGATCCTAGAACAGACTGATGACATCATAGAAACAGTTAGGTTGAGTCACTACGGACTGTTGGAGATTATTAAAGAGTCCAATTTAATGTTAGGAGTTCAATAAGGGGGGATTGTTGGTACAACGCAGGGGATTGGGGACCTTTCGGGGATAGACCCTTGCAGTCAGGGACGACAGCGTGGGACTAGTTCAAGAACTACTTGACTTGAATAGAATACACCTTGTGTGTGTGTGTGTGTTACTTTCAGAGAGCAGATCTTCATCGCCCCATCAGGCGTCCAGAAGGAAAGGATTCAGGTGAGCAGGATTCACAGTTAAAGAGTTTGGGTTGAGATGAAGAGGTTCTGTTTAACTCCGACTTACGTTTCTGATGATTGTGACGTTTGTGACGCTGAAGCCGGAGGACATGTTTGTGTGTGACATCGAGGAGAGAGACATCCGCTGTCCACCCGCCTGGAAGATGTTGAAGAAGAGCCAGTGTACTCCGCTTTTCATGAACGCCTACACCATGAGGGGTGAGTCAGTCTCATGCCGGGTGGGGGTGGGTTCTATGAAAACAGTAAAACAAAATAACATTGAAGAGATTGGCCTCTGAGGGGGGGTGGGGGGTGGTGGATTTTTTCTTCTTCTACCCCCATCCATCGTTCAATACTCCTGGTCTCGCTTTCTGAACCACCTCCATCAATCAAGCAGTGGAGGAAACATTATTAATACACCACCTTTCAAATAATTCATGTAATTCAAGGTGCTTCACGAAAAAACCTCAGTAAAAAAAAAAGAGAAAGGATGGAGAGTCTAAAACACACGACACAAAAATAACGTCTTAGAAAGGAGGGAAAGAGAATTGTGAGTCATTTTTATGACCCAATATGATGAAATGAAGAGATGCTAAAATCACAAATGTAAAAGTAACAATGAAGCACAATAAACATGATGACTCACGGTAAAATCTTTCAATTTGGACCCATAAAATGATAAAAGACAACATAAAAGCTAAATTAAACTAGATGGGTTTGTGACAGCATTGAAACTTCATCTTCCCCGGGCCCGGATGGTTCTGGTCTCTCATTCGCACTTCGTGTCGCAGGGATGTTTAGGAACCAGTAGCATCATGTGACACATTAACAAAGATTGCGCCGCAGACCGATCGACAAATGGGAGCTTTGTGAAATAACGCCGTTGAAGGGGGTCTTACAATTTTATTGGTACAAAGCAACAAACTGAACTACAGATCAAGACGGGTCAACTTTACGATTAAAGCCCTCAAAAACAGGATTGACCCAGAACCACTGCTCAGCCATGACCTACAGGACCAGAACAACCTTTCACATTTCTAAAAGTGAAAGGTGAGAAATCCAATCATTGCAGTAAAGAAATGATTTGGAGTGACAGCAGCTTCGAGGGAGATGAAGAAGGGAAAGGAGGTTTGTCCTGATGACATACTGGTGGAGGCGTGTCGGAGAGAGAGCGGATGGGAGGAATTTTGGGATTGCTTGAGGAGGTCTGGAGGGACAGGAAGTACGTTAGAGTGGTCCAGGATATGTATGAGAGCAGCGGGAGAGCTGTGAGGTGAGGATGTAGGAGTGATGGATGGGTTGAAGCTGGAGGTGGGACTGCACCAAGGATGGGCTCTGAGCCCCTTCTTGTTTGCTTTGGTGATGGACAGACTGACGGAGGAGGACAACAGGAGTCTCCGTGGACTATGATGTTGGTGGAGAACGTTTTGATCTTGAGTGAGAGCAGGGAGGCAAATCAAATGGTTTTTGAATGAAAAAATAATTGTAGATGTTTTCATGGCAACATAAAATCGACATTAGAAGGAATTGTGAAAAATGTTTATGCTAAACGATATTACCCTTCGCCGTGTCCCACATTGAAATTGGACTTTTGCCGCTGCCAACAACATCGTCAGAAAAGGGAGGTATTGGTTGAAAAACGATTAGAAATTTAGATTCTTTCCGTATCGATAGCCCTGATTTATCAATCCTGCTTTTTGGTGTTATTATAGCTGCCCCTCTATAAATGATGTCAGCTGTCAGTGTCCTCTGGCTATGAATGTCACTAAAGGTTAAATTACTTTCAGCATTCAGAGGAGAAAGTTGGTTCATCATAAAACACTAGAAAATTTATTAGTAATGATAATTAAATTTAATTAACACTACTGGGGGGGAGGGAGGAGGGCAGTGGGGGGGGGGGGGGGGGCAGGCTACACTGAGGGAGAGACAGTAGGTGAGGGTGTGCGTCAAATCCAAAGCAGAGTATCGTCTCTGGCTGCTCTGTCGGGCTTAAGAGTTCCCTCAGGTGGGCTATCGTCTGGGTGGGCTCTGGTCCAGTGGGCCGGGTGATATCCAACTGCCTGTCCAGCCTCCAGAACCACTGCAGAAGCACCTACAGGCAATGACGGCTGTATTATATTGTTATGGGGGTTGTCAGGGGGATACAGACATAAATACAGACTCAGACCCTAAATAATCAGCAGGCAACTAATTATAGATGGTTCTATTAAAAATCGGGAAAAAGGTTTTGACAGTTAATTTATGTATTTATGGTAACGAGATTGCAGCATATTGGACACATCACATAATGTCTAAAGAATAGATTGTTCACACAAAGGGACTCGGGGAGAACAAAGGCAGACGGACAGAAGGGAAAAGAAAAGGTTATGGCAGACATTTAACATCGAACTCTTTGTCTGGAGCCCTGTTAGTCTAAAAGATCATTTTTGGTCTTAAGGTTTTTTGCTGGAAAATCTGTCTTTAAGTGAAGAACATGTTTTAAACACATTCTACTCAATAAGCATCTCATCTATAAAATAGAAAGGCTTTTTTCTCTTTTTGGAAGTTTTACTGTGATATCAATCAATCTCTGCAAAATAAATGTCTCTTCTGTGGATGCGGCTTGTTGAAATGTTCACTTTCGAGTGAAAATATAAGTTTTGTATGGAGAAGCAGACAACGTTATTCCCAAAATCAATCTACACAGGAGTTGTGATTAAAGGTCAATGTTTGAATTGGTCAAGTCGCCCTCCAAATGTTGCTCCCTGCATCAGCTGCTCTTCCCCTCCATCCTACAATGCCAAATCAAAGTTTTTCAAGAGTTCATTCAAAACACATTTTGAATTCGGACCAAAGTATTTTAAAGCAGAGGACACCTCGGCGTCTGATCAGGGACCGTGGGGGCGGGGGGGCCTGTTTTGTTTCCCAATCTTTTTTGCAATCATCATTTGAGGAATGCACTCCCAGTAGACGACACTCAAAAAATCAAAATGTGCTTGTCTTCTGATAAAATACAGCGGCGCAGGCAGTTATACACACCCACTCCAAAGCTGCTGTCATGGCAACCCTCCTGTATCCTGGCAAAGAATTCAGGATAACGCACCAGGAGATGATCAAGGGGATTCGTAAGGGGACCTCCGGCACCAACTATCGGTATGTAATCGAGCAGAAATGATTAGCAGGAGAAAAATTCATCCTTTTCCCTGAAGTGGAGTCTCTTTTTTATTTTATTTTTGAAAGCGTTGGTTGGTTATGAAAGTTTCTGCGACACCTCGTCGAGATTGTGGCTGCAAATTCAGTGTTTGGATTCATTTAGAGTGATGAATGAAAGTTCCAGAAGGTTTCCACACGTCTGCTGGATTCTTCCCTGCCTCACGTCTACAGAACCACCGCTACTCTTTAAGAAAGTAGTCTAATGAGACGTAACAAGAAGTCTTCACCGTTGATTCCTACGCTCTGTCATTCAAATTATTCACACAATCTTACCTCTTGACTCCAGTCACTAAATTAAAAGAAACAGTACAGTCTTAACATTAAACACACATTTATTGTGATTAAAGGTTCCCAGTCCTATTTTCTATTTTATAGGTTCACATGTTTGAGGAGGAACTCTGAAGTGTTGAAAAGCTGTTTCCTTTTTTACTGGGGTATAAATATGAGGCGACACAGGTCTAATTAAAGTAAAGTTGTGGAGCTGCACAAATCTGGCAATGGATAAAAGAACATCTCTCAACGGTACAAAATGTCAGTTTCAAACGTTAGATCAATAAATAAGACGCTGAAAGAATCAGCTTGGACGAGGATGTGTCTGCAAACTGACCCCGCACACTGTGAGGAGGACGGTTGGACTGGGTTAGGGTCACAGCTAAAGAGGTCAGTAGAATCTTGGGGTCAGAAAGTCTCCCTAACCACCATCAGACGGCGCCGACACCAACACCAGCTGTTTGGGAGGGTAGTAAGAAGAAAGCCCCTGCTGTCGTCCACACACAAGCTAACACTGCTACAAGCTAGCGCTGCTACGTTCAATGTTCAAGCTAAGCCAATAAATTGTGAAAGGTGTTGCCATAAAGACCCGTGTTAACAGGAGACTTAGTACTGCCAGTAAGATCAGGGGGGACTTTCTCCTTGTCGCTGCAGATATACCGTCACTCCTGGAGCCTCCAGCGTCTTTAGACCCCCACCAACCTCCTCACAATCTGTTTTCCTTCCTGCCATCTGGGAAGACGTACAGCATGCATCTCTGCTAAATCCATCCCTCACACAGTCTGGATTATTGACAGACTGTGTTCCCCACCCCAAGACCAAACCCCCCCGACCTCCAGCTCCATACAGCTGCCCTTTAGAGCGGAGGGAACCTCCCTGCCTGAACCTCACCTTTACATGGACATTTGTTTTTATGTCCCTGACATTAAATGAAGGGAGTCATCCGAATGTCTCCCTAGCTCTACTTTCTAGTTTCTCCTTCCTCTACTCATATATTACCCAGAATAAGCAGCAGTTCCCTCATTTTGTAGAAAACACTTGTTCTGATCAGGGGCAAAGACGGCGGCTGGATCCTATCCCAACCCGACATCAGGTAAGATGTGGGCTACACCCAGACCTGCCTGTACTGGTACTCCTAACTGTATGTTTTAGGACTAGGGGATGAAACTGGAGTACTTGGAGGGAGAAGACAGTTAAACACAGTACAGCATGCTATCCGCTGCGCCACCATGCTAACCCTTTGTGCCTCTGGATATTTAGACATTTATACAGTTTTACATTTGCAGCGATATCAGTTTTCTTGGCAGATCACGGATCACTTCCTCTTTAATCCTTCAAAATAAGAGCCCTTATAATACATCACTCATTATGATTTCTAAACTTTAAAGAAAATAAATCGGTATCTGGAACTCAGACTTTATAAAAATCTGTGAAAAATCACAATCGGTGCATCTCTAATGCGGATTGTTGGCCTGGCTAATGGTTGAACCACCAACCCTGGCATCTCTGCGGGACCTGCTCCGCCCCGAGACTCATGATTGATTCCCAGTCGTGTCTCTTCTTTGACTCGATCGCCTCACAATCAGTCGCTGCGCAGGTCAAGCTGCGTCGGCAGGCATCGCTCACTGAGCGCTGATTGCAGAAGCTGATGACTGAAAACTCGACACGGTCGGAGAGCGGGAGTAATTTGTCTCTCTGTGGCGTCCATGTTACCAGGTATGATGAGAGTCTAGTCGTGCCTATTATTGAAAATATGCCCGAGGAGAAGGAACTGAAGGAGCGGATGGCTCGGGCGATGGACGAATACCCAGATTCTTGTGCAGTCCTGGTCCGCCGCCATGGCGTCTACGTCTGGGGGGAGTCATGGGAAAGAGCCAAGACCATGTGAGAATTTTACCTCTCTTCAATATTTACCTGTCTCGCTCTCGCCCGTGTTGAAGAATACATTAACGTGTCAGCAGGGCTGGCGTTCACGGCGAAGCCAATCTGAATCCTCTGTTTACCTCTGGTAGGTGCGAGTGCTATGACTACCTGTTCGACGTGGCCGTCCAGATGAAGCAGTGTGGACTCGACCCCGCAGCCCTTCCGATGGAAGAGAAGGAATCGTTTGACAGTCACTAGTGCTTTCTAACAAGCTTTTTAAATAGCAGGGACTGAAGTCGGCCGCGTTCGAACATGGGAACGGAATTACAATGATTTGCCTTTCACACTGCCCCACGTTTAATTTAATGGTGTTTGACGGTCGGGGCAGATTTTAGGGGATGGTGTTTGAATGCTGAAGCATAGAGGTAGAAACACAGACACATCGGTACTGGCTGGGTTTTTCCATCAGTGTAGCTGCACTTTTGGAAAAGGTCTCAGAAACTGGTTTGTCAACAGGCGCCAGTTTGTGTAATAAAGCACTGTAATGTTTGCATTACTCCCTCAAAGTCCCTCAGATCCTTACTCTTAACCATTTTCCTCATTGCAACACCTTGAATTTGAGCACAAAATGTTCAGTTGCTGCTTAATTGGTCCCACCCACTGACAGGAGCCATTTTAACTGGATTATCAATGTTATTCTGACTTCTGCCAGCAGTGGTTGTAATGTTCTGGCTGATCAGTCTATGTTTTACTGCTGAACCGTGTGCTTTTATTTCTTCTCGCGATCAGTAAATGATTGATGATTAAAATGTCTTTCTCACTCTTTGATTCTGTCACTCGTCGTCAGGAAATAGTCCCCCCAGTGGGTAAAATGTGAACTGTGACGTGGAAGTGGATCTTTTTTTTGTGTTAAAAATGTAAATTCATGTCAAATTAAAACTTGATTCCCATAAAATTATGAGTAAATCTTTGTAAAATCACAAATTCTTTCTAGTGAAATTAAACTTTTTATCTCTTAAAATTGAAACTTCATATTAAATCTGAAGTTTTCTCATAAAATTACCGCTTTTCTTTCTTCATACATTACAACATATTCTTCCTACAATAACCACATTAGGTTTTAATTTTGTGAAATTACTTTATTCTTATAACATTTATTTATTTATTTTTCCCATAATGTTGCTATTTTGTTCCTGTAAATTTCTAACTTTGTTTTGGTAAAAGTACAACTTTATTTTTACAAAAAAACATAATATTTCCTCTTATAGTAAAACATTTTTTCCCATGGAAATGAATCCTCCTAAAGCTCCGCCCTTGTATTTGAAATCTGACACACTGACTGATGGCGGTCGTCTCGTGAGAAACACCTGGGTGATGACAACCCTGCGCCGAAGGACCGATGGTGCGTTCATGGACCTCCTCCGCTCCGGTGAATCTGACGCAGGATTTGCACCGCGCCTGCACAACCTTCTCAACAGACTTCCAGTCGTCTGCAAACTTCCTTCTCATCAAAGCCTGGGCTGATTTTGTTTTTTTAACGAGCTCCCTGTTCTGCCTCCACCGCCGCTGCCTCCACCTCTCCACCCGCTGAAGCAGAGTTCTGTAAAACAAAAAACAAAAAGAACAGCTAAAGAATAAAAACAACAAAACGATGTTTATGCCGAGCCGCTCGCTGTCGTCATGATGAATGTGGAGCTCATTTGCTCCAGAAGTCGTTCGCCGGCACCTGCGTACATGAAAGAAGACGAGGTGAAGCTCACGGCGCCTCATCACCCGCCGCTAAACACACTCAAGAAAGAAGTTTCACCCCGCAGCCGGCTGCCTCCAAACTTTGCTTTTGTGGAGGAATGATGATGATGAAGAAAACACTTCGGCATTGTCAGAGTTAGATAACAAAATATGTGCTTTTTTTTTTTTTTTTGATGCCAGTATTCAGGGAGTTTTGCATTTTTTATTCATGTGCTTCACCTGTCAGCCTGAGACGAGACGCTTGGCGGCGCACGCATCAGGAATGGAAAACGAAGCGTCACGTGATTCCAGGAGCCGCTGGAAACACATTTTCTGTTTGGGAAAGAAGAGGCCGGATTTTTCAACCTCCCCTCCCTCGCAAACGTCCGACCGACCGAGTTAACGAGTTTGAAGCATTTAGCGCTGCCGAGTGAGAAACAGGAGACGATAAAGGCTTTGTGTTATTTTTCCGTTCTTAGTCATTTTTGTGCCTCATTAACACAAACAATGGATTCTCTGAAATGCAGCAGGTGGTCGGGTTTGACTGCGGCGTTTACAAGCCGGCCGATAATGAGCCCAGATCTGGGTGAAATAGAACATTTGTGTCCGAGGACACAGTTGCTGACAAAAACTCAAATCTGTGCCGATGTGAATTCACCGTGACCGCAGTCCTCGCCGAAGAAAACTGACGTGAAAACCAACGATGTTGGAAATGTCTAAAACTGTAAGAAATCATTTTTGAGATGCATCTCTTCAGGGTTCAAACGACGCCTGGAAGGAAATGACTTCTGCTACCAGGTGTGGATGAACTGTTTGGTACAAACGGACAGCAGTAACCTGAAGGCACCATACGGCACTCTGGCAGCGCCGTGGAAACCTGAACATGTAATAAATACCACTGACATATTTATGTACCTTCATTATCCAGAGAGAAACACTTTTATGAACCTTTTATTTTTCCACAAGGAAGCACTGACATGAAGGTTTTACTTCTAGAAACAAACATATTCATGAACCTTCATTTTCCAGAGAGAAACAATTTTATGAACTTTGTTTTCCAGAAGGAAACAATTTTATGAACCTTTGTTTTCCAGAAGGAAACATTGATAAGAACCTTTATTTTCCAGAAGGAAACATTGATAAGAACCTTTATTTTCCAGAAGGAAACATTGATAAGAACCTTTGTTTAGGATGGGATAAAGCTAGAATAGGATAAAAACTCACCAGATGGTCGTTCATGAGGGGTTAGTTCCACTGAGGCATTCTTTCCAATTATCGTATCCACACTTTGCATACCAGAGTTGTCAGGAAAAATAAATGTGCCCTTTAAAACCGTACTGTTATCAGAAATCTTGGAACACAAATCTAAATTGGCAATTATTTTAACGATGCACATTTACGGGCTGTGATTGCAGAATTTGTTCCGTTGTTATCAGCTCCACTTAGAGCAGAACCTTCACTTCCTGTAAGCAGAACAGACGCTCTGAGGTACCTTTGCTATTATTTTTACATTTCTGTTTGAAATCCTTCCACAGGCTTTGTTCACGTTTATTCTAGAAATACGTCGAGCGGTTTAACCGGCGTTGTCGGCGGGATGGAGGAGGAACCGCGCGTCTGTTTTCATCCTCTTTCCTCTCATCACTGCAGCCATTAGTTCCTCTTTTTTGGAAGACATTATCGGCGGCTGCACAGAGCGTCTCATTAGAGGCAGTGCAGAAAAGGTGGTTTTAGCCAGTCTTTGTAAACGACTGGTGGGAATGGTGGGAATGCTGTGACGGCGCCCCTCCACCCATAAATGAGGTCCCTGTTGTATTAATGTGTGTGACGGCCGTGTGGCTGTAGAGAAGAACGTCGTGTGTCCAATGGTATTGATTAAAGTGTGAATAGGTTTCTGATTTTTGCTCCGGTAAAAGTCTTCTGACGGGCGAGGATATATGTTCAAGTTATTTATGTTCAGACAAGGATAACGTTCGTATGTCAGACACGCTTTCAGTCACACAAACGCACCAACAACACTTTGAGCTCCATAATGTGTCCTTGATCAACATTTAAAGGGCCACTTTCATATTTTGAGATTCTATGCGCTTCCAGAAAAAAACACTTTTATTTCGCAGAAAGAAACGTTTCTGACGTCTAATCTTCCTTAGATACATTCGGGTTCTGAGGTCCACACTGGTGGACCTCACTGGTGGTTTTGGTGGGTTTGGGTCAGGTGACTGGGATGGTCATGTCAGAACCTTTATTCTGTGACCTCTGAACCATTCTTGGGTTGATGTTGAGGTGATCTTCAGAACATTGTCCTGCAGGAAGGTCCGACCACGACCCACTTTAAGGTTCTGACAGACTTTTAGGTCTTCATCCAGTATCTGCTGGTGTTTGATGGAGTCCATGGAACCAGGTCTTTAACAACATGTCCAGAACCTTTGGAAGAAAAACAGCCCCACAGCATCAGAGATCCACCACCAGACTTCACAGTGGGTGTAAGGGGCTTTTATCTGACTTTCTTTCTTGTTAGGCCACACCCACCTGAGGCATTTACTCTCATCTGACCTCTGACCTTACTCCATTGAAATTCCCAATGGGGAGCTTCAGCCAGTCCAACCATCCTGCGCAGATTCTGGTCAGGATGCCAGTTTGCAGACATGTCCTCTTCCAGTCTGTTTATTTTATATTTTAATTAAAGCAAAAAAAATATCTTGTGATATTTATTAACAAAAACAGTTTAATTTTATCAGGAAATGTATCTTCAATTTTAAGAATGTGATATCAGCATTTTTATATTTTTTTACAATAATGTTCAACATAAATACCAAAACAACATTTTCTTAAATTTGATCAATAGTTAATGTTTTCTTTTTATATAATATATATATACGCTATATATTCATGTTCACGCTACACATGAATTCATATATAAATATATTATACATACACATAATATTTTGGGTATTACTAAGCTGTTTGTTAAATATTATTTGGTCATGTCAAATCCACGTGCAGAAGGAGACGATCCGCCGTGACAACCCTCTTCAAAAAGGGGGAAAATAAATATTTCATTTATATTATTTATTTAACTAAATCCATCACAACTATACATTTCAAGATTTCAAGAAACAGTTTAACCGTCATTAAGAAAATAACGAGGCCGCCTCACACAGTCATGGAAGGGTTAGCTCTCAGCCACATGCTACCGGGCAGCAGAACCCGTGGCTAAGCTAAGCTAATCTAGGCTAAGCTAACGGCAGGAGCGTTTGTTTTGTACCGAACATAAAGGTGGCGTCTCACTGCCTCTCCCGCCTCTGTGGTTGGTCAGTTCTGCACAGTTTTTGTTTTTGTGTCTTCGATGTGCCGCTTTTACTTCCTGTCCCCGTTTGTCCGTTCTGGTGGCTCTCGGGCCGACTGGGTTCCACCTGTTCGGGTTGGTCCTGTTCAGAAATGCCCTTTTTATTTCTTCTTCTCTTAGTATGTGATGAGAGTTTGACTTGACATCTACAGGTTTGTAAAGCCGCATACAGAGAAAATAAATCATGTTTTTATGGGATGGCGCTGAACGGTTTGAAGCGGTCCAAACACCAGCGTGAATCAGCCTCCTCAGCAAACTTATCAGACGAGCAGCAGCGCTGTGCTCTGGGCCGTCTTCCTCCCTTTAATCCTCTCACCCGGGTCTCACTTTGTTTTCTTGCCTGCTCTGACTTTGCCGATAGAGACGTAAAGGAAACTTAATCCACATCCCTAGAAAGAACTATGTCGGCACCCTGACATTTATTTATTTCCGTTTGATCTGTAAATCTCTGCAATTTGGTGTCAGAGGTCAGAACCCCCGAGAGAACCTCCGGGTTAGTTTGCTTTTGGATCAGCATGAGGGTTGCAGTGGTTTCACAGGATGCAACTTGATTTTTATCAGGCGATGCGCTTTTGTTTTTAACCAGAGTTTTTATAAAAGAAAAAAGGTAAAATCTCTCGTCTGCATGACTTTAGACGGACACGGAAGTTTGTTTGAGGGAGAAAGTTCTTAAAGGAGGAACGCCGTCCAAACAGACAAACCTATTTTCTACCTCTATCCTAACAAACGCAGATAAAGAACATACCACTCCACGAAATAGAACCTGAAACTACAGAAGAACTGAGAAAGGAGACCAACTAAAAATAAAACAGTAGATTTAAACTTTAAACTACAGAGAATCTGAAACTACAGAGGGACCGGAAAAACAAAGAAATTTAAAACACAGACAAACTAAAAGTACAGACAAACTGGAACTATGACGGAACTAAAACTACAGAGAATCAGAAACTGCAGAGGACTGGCGAATACAAGGGGAACTTGAAACACAGCGAAACTAAAAGCATAGAGAAATTAAAACAGCAAAGAATCTAATTATGCAGAAGAACTGAAACTATAGCGGAACCCAAATCATAGAAGAACTGAAAATACAGAGAAACAAAAAATACAAGGAAAATAAAACTAGAGAGAAACGGCAACTAAAGAGGATCTGGAAATACAAAGTAATATAAAATACATAGAAACAATAGGTATCGGGAAATGAACACAGAGAAACTGAAACTTCAGAAATCTGAAACTACAGAGGAACTGGAAATACAGAAACGAAAAATATATGGAACACAAAGATAACAGATAAACAAAAAATACGGAGAAACTGAAACTTCAGCGAATCCGAAACTACAGAAGAACCAAGACTTTAGAGGAATTGCAAATACAAAGGAACATAAAATAAAGATGATCCAAAAATACAAAAAAACTTTTTGAAAAAAGAGGGAAAAGAAATATAGAGAAATTAAAAAATAAAGAAAAATTAAAAAACAACAAAACTGAAACTTTAGAGAAGCTGGAACGAAAGAGAAACAAAACTATAGAAGAAGCAAGAGTTCAGAAGGAGATAAAATACAGATAACCCAAAAATATAAAGAATCTGCATCAACTGACTGATTTAGTAAAGAATCTTATTTAGTTATTTGTGATAAACTGTGACATGAAATAGTTTCCAAGTCAACCCCCTACTCTAAAATGTATGGATGACTTTGTTCCATAAAATTCAATGATGTGGAATATATTCTTCCGAGAAAAAGTATTTATTCTTTGAACTTAGTTTTTATGTAAATATGTATTCTATCTGAATGTTGCAGCCTTCAACACATTCCAAAAGAACTTGGACTGTGTTGCACATCTTTTTTCTTTTACCAGCGCCCAGTGAGCGTTTGGGAGCCGAGGACTCAGAGTGTCGAGGTTTTCAAAGTGAACCCATATTCTCGTCGTTGCTCGATGCGAAAATGATGCCGGTTCTGATCCTCGTTTCTGCTTGCGTTTCTGTAATTACCATATAATATCAGAGTAGTAGTTTAGTCGTCTCAGCAGCGGCGCGGCGCAGGGAGGAAAGAAGAAGACTGTGAAGAATCTGATCTGTTTTCATCTTTAGTTCGTTTCAATAATGATGATGTCATTACCGTTTCTCTTCTACTGAATATTGTGTTGCAGTAAAATGAAAAAGTAAGTGGTTTAAAGCCCTAAACGTTAGATTGTTCAGATTTGTGGTATTTGACATGTTGTAGGCTTTTATTATTGATTGTTTATAAATGTGGAGGAGATTTCTCATATCCTTCAATCAATGATCATGAAGGAGATAAAAGCCTCATGGTAGCCTGTCATAAAATCTATGCAGGCATGGATGATAGATCTATACAAAATATGACATAGGATTCAGAACCACTCCTGAGTGGACCATGACAAATCACATCTAAATGGAAGGGAATTCGGGTGCCTGGTTTTAAGTGGTAATTGTACATGGAGGAGAAGTAGGTTATGCATAAATTATCTATATGTGAGTCATATAGAATAAATCTTCTTCTTCTTCTTCTTCTTCTTCTTCTTCTTCTTCTTCTTCTTCTTCTTCTTCTTCTTCTTCTTCTTCTTCTTCTTCTTCTTCTTCTTCTTCTTCGCTCTGTTCCCTTTTGGGGTCTCCACATCTGTTTCCCATCTCCCCCTGCCCTCTGCATCTTCCTCTTTCACACCAACCAACTGCATGTCCTCTCTCACCACATCCAGAAACCTCCTCTTTGCTCCTCCCCTTCTTCTCCTGCCTGGCAGCTCCATCTCCAGCATCCTTCTACCAGCAGATCCACTATCCCTCCTCCTCTTCACAGGTCCAAACCATAACAGTTTCTACCCTCCTCCAATACTT
Organism: Lophius americanus; assembly: GCA_037951165.1. NCBI lineage: Eukaryota > Metazoa > Chordata > Actinopteri > Lophiiformes > Lophiidae > Lophius > Lophius americanus. The sequence goes on from JBBDHG010000447.1 coordinate 184,902, forward strand.
CTAGCCTTGCTTCCTTTCCACCTAGTCTCTTTGACACCAAGTACATCTTCAGCTCTGCCTCCTGTCTTCTGGTCAGAACCACCGTCTCTGAACCATCCAGCAGAACTGCTGTCTCCTCCATCTTGGAAACCTTTGCCTTCACTCCTGCTGCTCCTCATCTGTCACAGATAACTCCTCACACTCTTCTCCTGCCTGCACTCAGATCTCCACCTCTTATCCCTAACCCTATTCTCTTTCTTCCTCTAGTATTGGAGAGTCCTCTCCATTTCCAAATGTTCTAAAAGCATCATCACTCCGACGTATCCTCTGGGAACACCAATCTGGTTGCCGAGGAGGGAGATTTCCCAGAACTGTCCTCGCGGTGTTGCTCATACTCTTGTTGCCTCGGGTCTCACCAACGGCTCAACTTGAAAAGAATTTCATGCTCATGTGAAAATTGTCTCTCCTCTCTCCTATAACCTTAATCATGATGACCGTCTGTCAACAGTCACGACTGTGCATCTTCATCCAGCGCTCCCTTGTCCTTGACTGACAGCTGTCAGCATAGAGGACATGGTTCATATTTCCCGTCGCACTCGTCTCCCATCGCTGTCATTGGTGACATTTAACGGCATTCGACTTGGTCTACGGCGTAGACCAAGACGTAGACTCTACGCCATCGCCCTTGACAGAAAGGGTATGTCCTCAAAAAGCCCCCAATCCTCTAAGTTGTACAAGCAATCCCCCAGATTGATGTCCTTAAATGACGTGTGACTCGTTAATTTCCACAAACAGTCCATGTTGACTCAACCAAACTGTTTTAAAGTTATGGACCACAAACACTTTATTTTTTTCGTGCCAAAAAGTCCTGCTAGTGTGAAATATAAACTACTAACTATTAAAATATGATATATACCAGATTGATTTTTAAGGGTCGATTGATTTGCACTAAAGTTGGACAAAACGGGACCAACAATTAAAAAGTTCTGGCCACAAGCTTTGGAGATAAAGTTCCCCCTTATATAGGAAATATACAACTGATCTTTCCCAGAATCAATCTTCCTCACACTAAAGTCTATGTGGGTGTAAAATGAAAAAATCGCCCATGTTGAAGTTGATGAAGAACGGAAAGGCTTTTGGTCCTGATGACATACAGGTGGAGGTATGGAGTTGTGTAGGAGAAGAGGCAATGGATTGTCTAACTAGATTGTTCAGCACCATCCTGATAGTGAGGGGATGCCAGAGGAATGGAGGAGAAAACTACTACTGTGAAAACTGCGTTGCCTATATCCAAGAACAAGGGTTTCATGTTTTGAGCTGTAGCAACTACAGATGTATAAATGACAGATGCAGAGGGCGGGGCAAAGTGGAAACACATCCTCTGCTGTGGCGACCCCTTAAGGGAACAGCCTGAAGGAGAAAAATAAGAAGAAATAGCTTCTGAGTTATCGCGTTAATACGAAGGATCTGCGGCGGTGATGACGAGGTACAGGTGACAAGGACTTGTAGCGTTTGTCGGACACAAACATGTATTTGATGATGGAGATCATGAATAGCTGCCTCACATTAGTCAAATAAAGCTTTTATTGCTCTGTCCTTCTCTGACTTTTAAACTCTTTGCGTGGTGATGCAATGGCGAACATCTCTTTCGTCGAACAAACTGGAAACGCCTGGAAACTCCAAAAGTATACGCCACGTATTTATGAATACTTCATCCATTACTGCATTTCAGTTGCCTTTTACATTTGGGTTTGGTGGTCTCTGATGTGTTCAAGTCTGACTTCAAACACGCAGGGTTCATTAGAGTTCTGGCTTTGAGAACTCTCCTCAGCGGAGGCCCGTTTCCCCTCACGGCTCTGAACGCAGGAACAAGAAACATCATCAATCCAGATTTCACATTTTATCACCTTTTATATGCAAATGTGCAGCCGTATGGATTTTCATTCTAATTACATGTAAGGCGTCCTTCTTAGTTTAAGAGTAAATCAGAAGTGACTGATCTGAGAGAAGTGACATCACCAGCCAGACTTATCATTCATTGATAATAATTCCTCTAAATCCCATTTCCTGCTGACAGCCAGCCTCGACGACCCGCAGTCATAAATTATGTTGATCCTGCCGGCTTCAGCAGCGCAGAATGAATTTCATTCCAAGGATTAATATCAAGTCTGCGATAGTCATTTTTACAATAAGTGCCACTAAATAATGATGTTGATGGCGAGCCAGCCGGCCGTTGTTCTCCCGAACAATGAGCAGTAAAATATAAATAGAAAATATGACAGGGCCGTTTATGTCACGGGCCTTTGGTGTGTCAGGAGTCGGTAACGTGTCGACTGGTCCTCGAACGCATCACGCCACAGCGAGCGTTCATATGTAAAGATCATAAATGCATGTTTTTTATCCGCGCCCACCCTTCCTCTCCTTCTGGACCCCAGCCACGAATGTTATTATTCCCCCCCCCCCGACATCTCACCTGATGTTACATTCCTCCTTCACGAGGTCACGTCTTCACCGGAGTGTTTGTTTGTTTGTTTGTTTGTTTGTTTGTTTTTCTGTCCAATAAGCAGGATTACACACAAATGGCGTCATGCTGTTTTCATGAATATTAGACATGTTACAGAAGAAAACCAAACATTACATTTTGGAGTAGATACAAAATAAAAGTACAGATCAGCTGATTGATTTCCTCTTTAACTGGACTTTGAAAAATATCTGAAGGGTTTTCATGGAACCCAGTGGAAACTGTTGGATGTTAGCGTGGATCTCAAGATGTGAGACCCCACAGCGAGAAAATTTAAGGTTATTTATAGGAATTATGATGATTTGATCCGCTGTTTGTCAAATATATATTCTAAATAGTTTGAGACATATGAGTCCATTTGTAGAGGAGCAACGGTCAAAAAACGTTTTTCCTCCCAAAAAAGACCCTCTAATGAGAGAAATATGATCAATGACAGTCAAATATGACAAACACAAGTTAGTTTGAGGCGCTTCATGGAAGGTAAATCAAGACTAAGCTGTTCCAACGGTTAGGAGGTCATGTCAGAAAAACTGTTTTCCCTCAAGAAGATCCGATTTATGCGTAAAATACCATCTCGAATCTGGACAGATTGAAACGATGGTTGAGAAATTATGGCCTGAAAAGTTTTGGAATTAAAGATCCTCCTAGTGGCGGAAAGATGGAACTTACCTTTCTCTAAATCAATCCATTTCTTCCTCACACTAAAGTCTGTATGAGTAGAAGATTTGAAAATCATCTATGGAATAATGTTGAGTTATCGCGGTAAGGTGGGGGTGGAGGTGGTGGAGCCTACAGGTGGATGCTAGGGTGGTGGAGCCTACAGGTGGATGCTAGGGTGGTGGAGCCTACAGGTGGAGGACCGTTTTCACGACTTCATTGTCTAAAGCCTCCACTGTGAAAGAATTGACAGAAAGTTCTTTTTTTCTGGGTTTTGTGAATCAGACGGTTTTGTCAGAAGAAAAACACTTTGAAGTTTGTCTCCGTTTTAAAATCCCGGTACTTTGTTCTAACAGAAAACTTGAGGGAAAACTAAGAGCACTTTGTCGCACTTAGAAGAAAAAAAAGACCTTCGTCTTCATCAGGGGTCAGAAAAAATAAATAAATAAACTGAAAATAAACAGTAAATAGTGACAAGAATCAGTGATTAAACGACTCGATGACAAAAGTCAATATTACGGAGAAAATAATTTGAACATTCATGAAAAAAGATTTAAGGCCAAAAAATATATATTTTAGTATTTTACCTATTGTGTCGTTACTGCTTGAGTTTTAACTCGTATCTTATATAATATATGATCTAATAAATATCATAATATATGATATTTAAGTCTTTTTTTTTTTTTTTTTTTAAAAACACGTCCATGTTTTTTTCTAAACAAAAAAAAACATTACACAAGAAAACAAAATATTTTTAAGGACGTTGAAGTCAAAACTCTCTGAATTTATAATAATTTAATTTATAATAAACTTGATTCATTCTTGTGACTTTTGACAATCTTAAAAACACACAAACCAACGGTTTGAACGTTACGGCTGAAAAACAGTGTTTGGTTAAAAAAGCTCCTCAAAGTGAGTAAAAGTTGATCTATTAGAGTAAAACATGTATAAAAATATATTTTTTATACATACAGCTCAGTTTTGAGCTGAGACACTGTCTTATGATGGGATGGCTGACAAACACAGAAGGCCAGAAGAAAGAAAAGAGTGGATCTAAAGACAGGAGAGGAAAAATAAATGTACTAGAGGTGGAAAAACATTTATTTTTAAATAAAACAAGAAAACAGAAACCAACCCAACCCAGAACCGCGACAAAAGCAGCGAATTCATTTCTGAAGAAACCCAGCAGACAGCTGGAGGGTTCAAACGCTCAAAGGTAGGCAGTAAATATTGCTGACCTGTCAATCTCTGTGGGTTACTGGTTCCATAAACTCCCATTTGAAAATGAAGTAGATTTATTAAGTGAGGTCTTTGTACGAACTCCGGGATTCCTCCCCCCTTCCTCTTTCAGCTTCCCCGGGCATGTGTTCCATTCTCCTCCCCCTCATCATCTCCCCCACTAAGAGCACAAGGTTCCGTCATGCAAACTACTTTTTGCCAAATCAAATTTGAATGGATCGGAGGGATGACAACCATTCCCAGTGAATGGATTTGCAAGGGACTTAGTTCCCTCTTGGCAAACATCCCTCCTTCAGGAAGAGAATGCCTCTGCAGCTGCAGCCTCGCACCGCCGCTATCAGGAACAAAATATTCTCTACTCCTGCACCCAATTTCATGCATAACACGATTGGATGCATCCAGTGGAGATTCTGGCAGACCTGCCTGTAATCTAATTACTTCCACATCTGGATTAAAGGAACGGCGTGGCACATAGATGCAGGGTGATACGTTCTATGGAGGCAGAGTGTGTTCAACGCTCATCCCAGGAGGAGCGCAGGTTGTTTTCCTGCGCTGAAATAATTGGATGAGTGCATTATTACACGAGTCCGCACTTCAAAACCTTGAAGATAAAATGGTTCATTCGCGATGCAATCACGGAGCTGCGGCGTGAACCATTTAACAAGCCGTCATCTCAGACCCTTTGTTGACCGTTTGTTTCTGGAGCCGGCCGGCGCCGTTGGGCGAACACGGCTGGTGATTATTACAGCTTTGACCGAGATGTCGGCTTCTGCCAAGAAGAACGGATTGCTTGTCCGTTCTGCTTTGGCTTCAGCGCTGTTCTGCTCCACAACACGACAGCAACATGCTAGCCTATCTCGGCTGTGGCGCTCAAACCCCACGATGCTGCTCCACGGCTTCGGTGTTTTTGTGCCAGCTGGTTTCTTGTTTAATGCAGCCGCTGGAGGTGCAGCGTCTTTTCGCTTAATTTGTTAAAAAAATACAACATATTTCAAACATAATAATGGTATGAATGTATTTATGTATGTTTATGTAGAATTACTTGCACCCTTTACAAAAAAAGAGCAATATGAGATGCAAAACGTGTCTTTGTTGTCTATACAAACAAATATTATTAGGAATTCACATTACAGCATGGTAATAAGATGGTTGTAGTGGGGTAATAGTGTGACAACAAAGAGATAATACATATGTAATAACATGCAATTTCCAAAGTAATAGGTAATAACTAGGTGAAAAACATGTTATAACTAGGTATTAGATTGTTAATAACGTGTTATAACTAGGTAATAGATTGTTAATAACGTGTTATAACTTGGTAATAGATTGTTAATAACGTGTTATAACTAGGTAATAGATTGTTAATAACGTGTTATAACTAGGTAATAGATTCTTAATAATGTGTTATTATTAAGTAAATGACATCTGATTACTAGGTAATTACATTGTAATAACATGTAACTACATATGTAATAGCTTGGTAACAATAATGGGTATATCTGGGTAATTTTCTATGAAATTGATGTAACGGGGCGATAATGGCCAAAAAACTAAAAGTTATAATGTGGAAACAAATTATTTGGTAATAGCAAAGTAATACTCTCATGATATATATTATTGTTATAACATGAAAATGATAAGGTAATAACGATTGATGTTTTCTCAGTATTATAGCAGCGTTATAACTTCCAAATTAGATGAAACTTTTTACACTTGGTGATAAACATATTAAAATGATGAAATTCCTCCAACCCTTATGTTGCAAACACTGAAGGTAATACTGAACAAAGTGTTTCTTTAATATTGGAAACAAGTGAGAAGTTATTACACAGTTTTTGTGTAATAACCATCAATCAGTGCTGCAAAATTCAAAACTACCAGTTTTTATTTAATTTATCACTGCGATCAACTATTCAAATTTAATATAATGATTCCTTGTACATATTTACATTTCAAACTTCAAAGAAAAGCCCTTGTATGAACCCTTTATTTTTATTGATATCCCTTTTTGCTTAATTTAATGTCCATCAGACCCGCTGTGAAGTCTGGTGGTGGATCTCTGGTGCTGTGGGTCTGTTTTTCTTCCAAAGGTTCTGGACATCTTGTTAAAGACATGGTTCCATGGACTCCATCAAACACCAGCAGATACTGGATGAAGACCTAAAAGCCTGTCAGGAACCTTAAAGTGGGCACAATCTGAATTAAAAATCATATTTATAGAGATAAAGACTTTTTTATGCATCTCATTTTGCTAATTATTTTAAAGGGAGACATTAATCCTGGAGGCCAGTGTTCGTGTGGAGGTACAGGGAGGAGGAGGAGGAGTTCTGGGGAAGTTTCCTCGCAGTAGCAGGAGGTTAACTAAGGTGGTTCGAGTGAGCTAATCATACTTAAAGGACCTCCTGACTTACACTCAGGAGGTCCATGCTTTTTCCAAGGGTTTATGGATCACGGCCGGTCCTCGCTCCTGATGAGCAGGTGCCGCCTTGCGTGGTCGCCTGTGTCATCACTGCATCATCACTGCATCATCACTGCATCATCACTGCGTCATGACTGCATCATGACTGCATCATCACTGCATCATCACTGCGTCATCACTGCATCATCACTGCATCATCACTGCATTATGACTGCATCATCATTGCATCATCACTGCATCATCACTGCGTCATGACTGCATCATGACTGCATCATCACTGCATCATCACTGCATTATGACTGCATCATCATTGCATCATCACTGCATCATCACTGCATCATCACTGCATCATGACTGCATCATCACTGCATCATGACTGCATCATCACTGCATCATGACTGCATCATCACTGCATCATCACTGCATCATCACTGCATCATGACTGCATCATGACTGCATCATGACTGCATCATCACTTCATCATCACTGCATCATCACTGCATTATGACTGCATCATCACTGCGTCATCACTGCATTATGACTGCATCATCACTGCATCATCACTGCGTCATGACTGCATCATGACTGCATCATCACTGCATCATGACTGCATCATGACTGCATCATCACTGCATCATGACTGCATCATCACTGCATCATGACTGCATCATGACTGCATCATCACTGCATCATCACTGCATCATGACTGCATCATCACTGCATCATGACTGCATCATCACTGCATCATCACTTCATCATCACTGCATCATCACTTCATCATCACTGCATCATCACTGCATCATCACTGCATCATCACTGCATCATCACTGCATCATCACTGCATCATCACTGCATCATCGGCTCTGGTAGAAGTGCTTTAAGTGGTCAGATAGAAGTGCCGGTGTAGAAGTACAGAACCTTTACGCTCCTTCTTCTTGCAGCGGTGTGGTTTGAACAGGAACCACACAGAGAACACAGTCCGAGACAGATGGATGTGAAGCAGCGGGCCTCGGTTCTACGTTTGATATACAGCATCTCAGCATCATGAACTTCTCCTTCCGTCTAATTTCTCTGGTTCTGTCGCGTTTCTATATTGAAGCCCTTCTCAGACCTGGTCTGAGGGAGGGTCGCTACATTAGCTTATGCTAAAGGAACTGGCATATGGCTTTGTTTAGTGGTAGAAATAAAAACAAAATCTGATTTATTGCCACGAAGATAAAAACAGGAAATTCAGGAATGGTGAATACAAAAGTAAAATATGCGACATTATAAAGAAAATGTGAAAATAAAGTATAAAAATATTGAAATTTCGATTATTTATTAATCTTTATTTGATTATCAGGGGTCAGATGAGACCAAAGTAGAACTTTTTGGCAACAAAGATCTAAGATGGTAGTGGCCTACAAAGAAATAAAGCAGTAAAGAAAAGCCCCTCATACCCACTGTGAAGTCTCCATCAAACACCAGCAGATACTGGATGAAGACCTAAAAGCCTGTCAGGAACCTTAAAGTGGGTCGTGGTTGGACCTTCCAGCAGGACAATGTTCTGAAGATCACCTCAACATCAACCCAAGAAGGGTTCAGAGGTCACAGAATAAAGGTTCTGTCATGTTCATCCCAGTCACCTGACCCAAACCCACCAGAACATCTGTGGGATGTGCTGCAGAGGAGAGTCCACCAGTGTGGACCTCAGAACCTGAAGGAGGTGGAGAGGTTCTGTATGGGGGAATGGTCTCAGATCTTCTCCATGTGTCCTCAGACCTCCTCACAGACGACAGGAGGAGACTCAGACTGTTACTGTGGTAAAAGTGGGCGGAGCTAAATATTAAATTCAGGCAATAATTGTGGCACAAATGTTTTAGAGAAAGATATTTATCTCAAGTTAAGAACATCATTATTTGTTAATGTTGTTACTACAACTAAACATTCATGCGTAGAGACAATAAAGACATTTTTTGTGTCTTATTTTACTCATTTTTTTTTAAAGGGTCAATAATAGTTTTGTCCATTTCAGTCATGAACCAGTAACGACAGAAAGTGTGTCCGAGTTCTTTCAAAGTCCTGTTTTTTCTTTTCAGTCATCACTCATAGCTCCGCTGAATTGAGCTCAGCAGCGCCGTTGCCATAAAGCCGCCGCCTCAGCTGAAACATCAAGAGGCTGTCTAAAGTGAGTTCCAATTAAAGGTGAGTTTAATCAATCATTTTCAACTTCATTTACATAAAACAACAGGAAAATATCTTCTGCCGTTACCAGAAACCAGCGAAGTAAAGCAAGACACGATCACAGCGCGTGAAATTCAGTGTTCGTCAATGTCTGTTTGAAGTAGAGGGACCCAAACGGACAAACTTACTCCAAATTAAGAAAACATCCATCAATTTGACAACACTGGGAAACCGTTTGCATTAGGGGGGTACCTGGTCTGCAGTACTGTTCAGATACCTGTACCTGGTCTCCATTAATGTTCGGGTACCTGTACCTGTATGTGATCCATTACACCAGGACGCCTTCTCCAATTGCATCGTGGTCTGGTTCTGATGCTGAGATGTCCACTGTAGGCACCTTTGGCATTGGACATGGGTCATAATGGATTCCCTGAAGGGTCTGCTCCAAACGCAGCAGTTTCTTCTGACACCTTTCTATCAGAGCCAGAACTTTTTCAACGTGTGTGCCACAATAGCTTCACTATGAGATCAAGTAATGTGGGCCAACCCACCTGCATTAATGGCCGATGGTTGCTCATTACCTTGTCACCTGTTCCTCACACCACTTAGGTAGGTACCAATCAGCGCAGACCAGAAGCAACCAAAAAGACCTGCAGTTCTCCCAGACCGAGCGGTTGTGGCCCGTACTCCTACAGTCAGTATTCTGCTCAAGGATAGACTTTGACGTGTGGATGGCAGCGGGCCAGGAATCGAACCACCAACCTTCAGGTAAGGGGACGACTGCTCTATCAACCGAGCCACCGTCGCCCAGGGAAACTGTCAGGTGAGTTAAAATCATCAGCTGGCCCGCCTCAAGGTTCCATTCTGGCCCGTTCTTCTACATTCTGTTCACAGATGATTGTTGCGGCTGCCAGCAGAGACCAGTTTATGGACGACTCAGCAATTGTCAGCCTTCGTAATGATGATGAAACTGGTGATGTCCCACTTGTTGATGACTCGATCCACGGGCGTGATAAGACTCTCGCTGCGTAAAAGACTCCCCAGTGCAGCGTTATGACGTTAAACACATTCTGCATTGATGAAACTCCGATGGCGATGTTTTATGCAGCTTTTATTGAATCTGTAGTATCCTTTTCTTTTTATTATCAGCTGTTATGGCAACAAGGGTAGTAAAGACCAAAATGCCCTTGACAAGATTGTTATGGTCTGAAACATCCATTTCTGCCTCCATTCCAGCCTTGAACGCCGTTGGCAGAAGGAGGTGAGTGCGGCTGTTGTGATGAGTTCAACACCTCAGCTAGGCCGAAGGTCTTAATGTGGACTTAACTACAGACACTACAGCTACTTGCTTTGGCCGTCTTGCCCAGAGTGTCTGTACTTCTACACCCTGTGTTTGAATGTTTCAGCATGTACTGGGCCTCTTGTTCTGAATATTCTTATATACAGAACTTGCTGCCCGTCTGGGAGAAGGTCAGATACTCTGGTTTTGTCTTCTAACACCACAATTTGTCGCTTGTCAGAACTGCTCTGTGCCTTTTTTCCCTCCTTCATCCATCAGATGTGAGGACCAACCGTTCGCTTGCCATCCTCTCCACTGATAGTTGCCATGGTAGCGAGAAAATCAATGCTATTCTGACTTCATCTGTCGACGGTTACAATGTTATGGCTGGTCAGTGTATTTACCGTGAAGATAAGCTGTATTTAGATTTAATATCAGCCGAAGGGCCTGCTGGTGGTGTCAGATCAATCTCCTTTCAGCCACAACATTGTTATCTGCTCTGCATTTGTTTAGCCATATGGCTGAGCTGGTCCAGTGAGCGGGGGTCCGGGGGGGGGTTTCATCTCTATCTGGGCCAGCATCAGCATCCAGCGTGATGAATCCTTTCTTCTGTTCATACTGCACTTTGATAAGCACATCCTGCAGACGAATTAGTGTCCAGGTAGAAACCAATCCAGAGACAAACTGGTCCTATGCTGCCGTCCCCGACAGCGAGGGTCTATCCCTAAAAGACCCCCAGTCCTCTGCGGTTCGCAAGGTGTTCACCTGCTGGAACTCCTCAAAGTAAAGGTGAAGTTAAGTCTAAGAAAATAAAGCTGCCCCTGGTGAGTAAAATATGATTAACAAAAGATGGATTGTTCATTTATCTTTTCTGCACATTCATTTGAAGCAATTTTGGACTAAATGAGAAATTGATGGTTAAAAAATAATGTTGGAAAAACATGTGTTTTTCACAAACAAGCTCCCCCTAGTGAGTAAAATGTGAACTATTAGGGTAAAATATGATACATATAAAATAGATGTCTTTGGGGGGATTCATATATGATATTTTGTAGATAAAGCCCACCCTAGTGTTGGAATTATATAAGCCACCATTCCTTTAAGCATTACATCTTTTTCCTGCACATTCAAGTTTTCACACATGTTTATTTTGAAAAGCCTCAACGCCCCACAGAGAAGCCAGTCTGGGTTCTGGGGGTCGGACACCTTCTCTACATCTCAGAATAGGATCAAAACCTATTTATTTGATGGTTTAGACTGCTAAGGCATTTCCCATAATGCACTGAGCTACTCTCTCTCTCCTTCTTTATACATCCCTCTCCCCATTAATGCATGTTACTGCATTAATGATGTGCTTCTTCACCCTGCAGGGTCAGGTGGATCATGGATGGACCTGCAGCTGAGGACCTGCCTGATGCCCACTGATCACATTATGATGATGATGATGATTATTCATTATTATCATCCTGGGATGAGCTGGAGAGTGTTGCTGGGGAGACGGATGTTAGTGGTGTCCTGCTGTCACTGCGGCCCAACCCTGGGCGGGTGGGAGAAACTATACGGATGGGGGGAGTCTAGCTATCATTGTTATGCGTTACATGTTTGCATCCTTTACTAACCGCCACCCTTTCTCCCTCTCTCCCGCCCTCTCTCCCTCCCTCATCTGCTGCCTCTCTCTCACACTAACTCCCTCATGACACTCCCTCACCCTCTCCATCTCGCAGACTCCACTGCCCTCTCTCTTTCTAACACACACCCTCTAGCTCACATCCCCTCTCCCTTTCTAACACACCCCCTCTCACTCACATCCCCTCTCTCTTTCTCACACTCTCTCCTTCCCTCCCTCTCTCTTTCTAACAAACACCCTCTCACTCACTTCCCCTCTCTCTTTCTCACACTCAATCCTTCCCTCCCTCTCCCTTTCTAACACACACCCTCTCACTCACATCCCCTCTCTCTTTCTCACACTCTCTCCTTCCCTCCCTCTCCCTTGAACATCCTCTATCCCTCTCTCTCACTTCTCGCCCTCCCTCTCCCTTTCTACCGCACACCTTCTTGCTCACACTCTTTCTCTCACACTTTCTTAACTCTCCCTCTCTCTATGCACTCCCTCGCCCTCTCCCTTTCCCTTTCTCTGGGCGTCTCTCCCTCTCCACCCGGATTTGGGATCTGCTGTCCTTTAAAAGCAGGTTTTCTCCTCCGTCTCCGGATCTTTGCTCATGTTTCATTGTTGGGTTTGTGAAAAGAAAGGATGAAGAATAAAGAGAACGCTGTAAAACTGCTCTCTTGCTCTTTGAGATAACATTAGCTGTGAATTGACGCTATAAAAATACAATTTGTTTGATTTGACTTGATTGAAAAGCACAGAGCCGAGTTTCCTTCGCTTTTGTTTGCAAATATATGCAAATCTCCTCGACATTTTTGTGTAGTCTGCTGAAAAGAAGACGTCCACTGTGTTGTATCTTCAATTGCTTTGTTTGCCCTACTTTCCTCCTCACCAGCTTGGCATGCAGGAGGCGCCACGGCGTCTGGCAGAGACGCCTGTCTAGTTTACATTTCTGTAAGCATCTCTGCCAGCGCCGCTTTCTGGGGCCGCAGTCAAACACGGAGGGGCGGGGGTCCAGGTTCACGGCGAGATCTGGAGTGAGAAACGCTGGCTCTCCGCGGGGAGCGGACCCCACTCCATGCGTGTTTTTTAAACCCTTGAATTAATGAGTATGCGGCAGGATTCATCATCAGGGCTCGTCGGAGTCAAGTCTTCATAATAAGCCTGTTCACTGGAGACCAGCTGATCCAGGAAACCCCAAGGCAGAGGGAGAGTTGTGTTCTCTCAAGGGTCAGGATTGACCACAGCTGAGTTTAACAACAGGACCCCCTCCCCCTCAATTAAATCTAATCACTCTTTCCCTGAGTGACCCAAACGTCGGAAAAAGCCTTTGTTTTATTTAACTCCATTCAAACTCCACCAGCCTCTAAAGGTTCTCGCTTCACTTTGATCTGGCAGTTATCAAATAATTACCAAACCACAAATGATACTGGGATTATCTGAGCTGAACATCTACGTCCGTTTAGTTCAAGAAGAAAACGGACCTGCAGGTTGAAGTGACTCATTCAGGTGTTTCATATTTATAAACCTAAGAAGTCGGGGTCGTTATGGAATCGCCAACGCGGCCGCAGATCCTTTGTGTTAACGCAATAACTCAAAGACTCTACCATGGATGGTTTTCATATTTTACACCTACATAGAACTAAGTGCAAGGAAGAACTGGACTGATTTTGGGGAAGGTTGGTTGTATATTTCCAACACTAGGGGGAGCTTAATCTCCAAAATCACAGTTTTCAGGTCATAACTTACCTAATGCCAAACCTAGCAGAAGGACTTTTTTCTTCTTCGGTGCTTCACACGTTTTTTCGTGAACATGGACGGATCATCACTTTGACATTTGTCGCTCCAGACCAACATTCACTGATTTATTTCTGAGTACAAAAACATACTGTTAAATAGTTCTTCCTATTCTCATGTGTTGATCAGAATTGTTTCAGCAGGCAGACAGAAAAGGTTCTGATGGGACATTTGTAAAAAAAATAAAGAATGTTTGTACTGATGCAGCACCTTTAGAAAGTAATAATAATAATAATAATATTAATAAAGGTCTACTTTAATAAAGAAAAATAATCATTATAGCTGTGTTGCACTAGGATTGAGTGACATCTCGTCTGTCTGCTCTCTGAGGAGGAAGAACTCAGATGTTCATAAGTTGTGTGATGATTGACAGCCTGGTTCTTCAATGGTCTTGATATGAAGTGAAATTGCTTTATTTTACACGTTTGGGAGCAAAAACTGGTTCTTTTTTAATCTTTTTTACCCCTGAGAGAGGAGGAGTACGCGGAATATTGAGATCTAGTCCTACTCTGTCGTTCCCCACAGCTAGGGTCTATCCCAGAAAGTTCGTTTCCACAGTGTTTTTAATAAAAGCTAGGTGAATTAAGCAAAACATGAACTTTAAGATTCAAATATTATCAGTACAAGATGTGTCTCCTTAAGTCGATTAAAATGCACTGAATGTGGGCCGCAATGACAGACAGTTTGGGAGTTTTGTCCGTTAAACAGTGTTTTCTGTAAAAAAAAAAAGCTCTACTAGGGAGAAACACAAGAAATTTCTCCTCAAGTTGATTCATAAAGACCCAATTTGGACAAAATCGGACAAATTATTGAGTATTTATGGTCCAAAAAACGTTTGGAGATAAAGCTCCCACTAGAGTCAGAAATATGTGACCGACCTCTCCCAAAATCAATCCAGTTCTTCCTCAAATGAAGGACTATGTAGTTATGAATAGAGAGGGAGAGGGCGAGGGAGTGTGAGAGAGAGAGTGGGTGAGAGGGGGGAGGTGGGGAAAGGACATCATGGAAAACAACAACAACAACAACAACAACGATATCAGCTATAAGCTCCACCCATCCGTTTAGTTTCTCCTGCCTACCCAGGTATGGACCGTGGTGGCAGCAGGACAAGGAGGGCACCACCAACATCCCTCCCCCCAGCAACACTCTCCATCTCATCCCGGGGATCCAACCATGATAATAATCTTTAATCATCATCGTCATCATCATCATAATGTGATCGGTGGGCATCGAGCAGGTCCACAGCAGCAGACCCATCCGTGATCCAGGCGGGGGCGGGGCTGGGGGCGATGATGATTCCATAATACCCCCGACATTTGGAGGATGCAGTAAACTAAACAAGGGTTGAGTCCCAACATGCTAAGTCCATATTCCGTTTCCTCTTCACTCGGCAAATGATGCATAAATCATGAAACGCGCGGCCCTTAAGGATTCTGCAGCAGAGGCGGAGTTAAAAAATGGATGGCGTTCAGATCTGACACTACTTTGCATCAATCCCGTTGAAAAGAGAGCCGCTTAGAACTCCTGGCTTCCTGACGGTTGGACCCACTGAACATCGATTTTGGGATGTCAGTACCTCGTGTCACTTTTCAACAGATCACCGCAGCCCGTTGGGAAACGAGCAAACACTCGTTATGTCGGCAGGGAGGGGTATGCAGATGAGCGTCTTACTTCCCACAGAAGGGGAACCATAAAAGAAAATGTGAAAGGTCTGCTGCGTCCCCGGAGTAGAAAAAGGAGCAGGCTGAGCGCCACAAACGCCTGCTGAGCTGAGGTAATAATTCAGACGTGCTGCCAGGAGACAGTTCTTACTGAGCTTTTAGGAAACCACGACGGCACCTCATGCATCATCTGTCATCCTCCCTTCAGCTCATCTCCTGGGCCCGGCTGGAAAGCATCCTCCGTCTCCCTCTGCCCACATAGACAGACACATACAGCCTCAAATATGATGGATGACAGAAGCTTGAGCAACAGCCTTACTCTTTCAACAGAACATGACTCCATTTAAACCCGCAGCAGCAGCAGCAGCAGCAGAAGCCGCCGGCGCTCCATGCGACCGCAGTGTTGTTCTTATCTTTAGGGGTTTTTATCAACCAATGCGGACTGATGTAGTTCGACGCTCGGCCCCGTTTTCAGAACCATCTCCGAGCTGGTGCTGAAACTGGAGGTTACCGTTTCAGATGGCCTGTAGAGGAGAAACAGCAAAACACGGAATTATGGCAACATGCAAAATAAGTAGAAGCGTTTGTCAGATGAATGTTGGGGTCAGAAAGTCTCCCTATCCACCATCAGATGGCGCCGACAGCAACGCCAGCTGTTTGGGAAGGTAGCAAGAAAAAAGCCTCTGCTGTCGTCCACACACAAGCCAACGCTGCTACAAGCTAACGCTGCTACAAGCTAACGCTGCTACACATTGACAAACACCACTGGGACTTTCACTGGAACAAGGTCAGAGGTCATATGAGACCAAAGTAGAGCTGTTTGGCTAAAAACATCTGAGATGGGTGTGGCCTATTAAGAAAGAAAGCCATAAAGAAAAGCCCCTCACACCCAATGTGAAGTCTCCATCAAACACCAGCAGATACTGGATGAGAACCTAAAAGCCTGTCAGGAACCTTAAAGTGGGCCGCGGTTGGACCTTCCAGCAGGACAAGGATCTGAAGATCACCCCAGGAGAATAAAGATGTTAAAGATCATGAGCTGCATTGAGATCAGCAACACAGTTTTTTTGACGACAATCATCTTTTGAATTCTGAAGGCCGACACTGGAGTCAAAGCCAAAAATAATCGGCAGCGTTCTCGATAGAAGCAGGAACTTGATCACTGTCTGCATTGCGTTCTCTTTTTAATTTAGAGCCGCTGCCCTTTACAGTCTTTGTCTCGGCTGAGCTGAGGCCTACTATTTTGAGAGGATATGTCAGGAAGCAGTCCCTGCTTTTTAACTCACATTAATTATATCCAGCAGACAGTTATTACCGTGGCGTCTCACTCTCCAGGGGCCGGGAGAAACACCCTGTTCTTCTACTTTCTCAACTTTAACTGGCTTTGTTCACATTTGGGTTTCATTAAAATGAGCATTTTCCTCTCACGGTTTGGGAGATCAAAGACGAGTCAAAGCCTGCCTCATCTTCATCTTCATCTTCATCTTTAATGTGTTTGCTGTTTTTTTTTCCTCTGGAAGGATCTGATTCATACCAAATCATGGAGAGAAGAAAGAAAGTGATAATAATATAATCAGGACCCTCAGACAGGAGGCGTAGACACGTCTGGAGCTTCTTCGGCTGATGAATATGAAGGAGATACGAACAAATACTTCACTGTGAGACAGCTCACTTTATTTCAATTAGTTATTTATTACTCTTTTTATCAACCAAAACAGAATGAACAAAATGTAACATGAGGGGGAAGAAAATCACTCATGAAAATATTCAGTTCTAATAATTATTTAAAACAACAAAACCGTCTCCAAGTATCAGTTTTGATTAAAACAAAACCTCCCCAGATATCTAAACCAGGTTTCAAGAAAAAGTCAAACTGAATATCTAACTGGACCCACGCTGTCGTCTCTGACTGCAAGGTTGCATCCCCAAAAGTCACCAACCCCCTGCGTTGTACAAGCAGTTCACCTGATTGAACTGCTTATATTTAATGTGAATTAAATGTGTGAAAAAGTTTGTCCTCAGATCGATTCACCGCATTTGATCTGAATCAGAGCAACAGTTGAGAAATTACTGGCCGAAAACTTACGAGGCTTAACCTCCCCCTAGTGTCAGAAATGTAAAACATGTCCTTCCCAAATCAATTCAGTTCTTCCTCGTGTTAAAGTCCGTGTGGGTAGAAAATTTGAAAATGATCCATTACAAACTTTTTTTTCATTATGGGATGTGATCCTAGAACAGACTGCTGACTTCATAGAATCAGTTAGGTTGAGTTAATATGGACTGTTGGAGATTATTAATGAATCACATTAAATCTGAGGAGTTTAGTCAGTGGTACAACGCAGGGGACTGGGGGGCTTCTAAGAGATGTATCCATCCCTTCAGGGGTGAGAGCGTAGGCCAAGTTCAGGGAGTTATTTTTAAGAGGGTATCATTCACGGGTTAAAGAAACGGCTGGAAACGTTGTATTTAGGTGTAACAGAGTAAAACTGAGAGAGTTTGAGCCAACAACTCATTTTGTTATTTTCCTGGGCTGCATTCCAAATCCTCTACTTTACATGTGTCCTTTTAGTCCACAGTGCATCTATCCCCGCTGAGTGTCTTATCGCAGGCAGTCATTTCAACAGCAGCCCACTAGTTAGACGTAACCTAAGTGCGCCTCGACCTTTGACCTCTTGTTTATGAATCAGTATCGTGAAATTTAAAGCAGAAAGTGAAGTCTCCGGTTTGGGATGCAGCCAATGAGCTCCCATCTGTCTGTTCTGGTTCTGCCGCTCAGATGATGTGCAGCTACTCCTATGCTGTTATTCCTGAGAGCAACGGAGTATCCTCCGAGAGTCCCCGACCCCCTGCATTTTACAAACAATCCCCCTTGATTGAAATTAAATGTAAATATTTGTCAACAGCTCCCCCTAGTGAGTAAAATACGAACTGTTGGAGTGAAATATGAAATATGCGATATAGATCTGCTGGAGTCGATTCTTATGCACCGAATCTGGACGGAGACGGTTGAGAAATGATGGAACGATAACTTTCTGAGATCAAGCTCCCCCTAGTGTCCAAAATATACAACTGACCTTTCCTGAAATCAATCCAGTTCTTCCTCCCAATTAGGTCTATTTGGAAATAGAATTTGAAGGTAATCCACGAAAGTTAGAGTTAACGTCTTAACACCCGCGATCAGCTGCGGATGCGGCGACGTTCCGGGGAATATAACGAATAGCTAGTGGACCAAGTCGGTCTGCAAACTGCAAAAATCAGCAGATCCAGTATTTTCTGCGTATCGTAGTTGACATACAAAAAAAAAAAACAGTTGGTGGAGAGAAACCACCAACTGTTTGATTGATGGATCAAAAAAAATGACGTCCCTCCACCTGAAATGATCGTATTGTATTGTTTGGGTGTGATTGTGGAACCTTTAACCCTTTAATGTTCTTCTCAACTGTTTGGTTGAACTTATTTTGGGTCACTATTTCTTCTTGAATAACATGAACCTGTTAATAATATGCTAGCATGTCTATGCTAAGGAGTAAGGGGCCAAGGATAGAGCCCTGGAGGACACCACCAAGTCTGGTTCTGTTTAAATATCTGCTTGATTCATAAAAGCCACCAAAGAAATACAATATGCGCAAAAAATATTATTTTCCATATTTTTTCCTCGGTGAGAAAATAAAAGGACTAAGAAGTATTTTTCAAACATCTTTAAAAACAATCAAATATAATCCGGCACATTTTAGATTCATGAGACATCAAAGGAAAACAGATGCTGCAAAATTGTTCATGCATTCAATCATTTTGTCACATTTTTCTTTCAGCATCACAACCTGGGCTCAGACAAAAAAAGAACCTTGACGGCAATAAAACCACTTCACAGTCCGTAGAAACAAACATCAAAGGTAACGGCTTAAACAACAACAACAACAACAACAACAACAACAACAACAACAACAACAATCATCATCATTTTAACAAAACAGTCCAAAAGTCTGATCTTCATAGTTCATGTTAATTTATTGTATAAGATCATTTATAATCAAACCCACAACCTCTTAAACAGTCTGTAACCAAAATGTTCTGCTGCTGGACCGGGGTCAACCAGAACCAGAACTGCTACCAGAGGAGATTATTAGGATAAATTAAATCTACGACGTTTGGATAAAAACATTTTTCAGCTAAGGCTGCTGGGATGTGGAACTCTTTACCTGAATATCAGAGTTCAGCACTTTTAAACGTTTAAGGCTGTTTTAAGAACGTGGTTGATGGACCGTCAGAACTCAGAGACTCTGCAGGTCAGCAGTGGTTCTGAGCGTCTGGGTTATTGTTTCGTACAGACGTAGCTTTTAAAGAATTGTTGATGCTCCACTCTGAAGGTTATAAATAGTGACTGTATGATGTGGAGGGTTTTATTATCGTATTTGTTGTGTTTTATCAGAATTGCTGTAACCTGCGCATCTTTTGGCTCCGCCCACGGACCCGTCCAAACATCTCTATTCACATCTAGTACGATCTTTCTGTGTTGCTTTGTCACGGCTTGATAAACAATAAAATAAAAATGATTAGATAAGATTTGAATGAATTTTAAGTGTAAGTGTAGATTTACCCTCAAGGTGACACCGGTGACAGATACTGCACTTTGCCTTTGTTACGCTTCACTAGAATAATACGAACATGAAGTGATAAAATGCACTAAATTAGCTTTTGTGGGAGGAATATCATATATATAATAACATATCTGGAGCAGGGCCGCCCATAGCCAAATTAGTGCCCTAAGCGGAATTTGGTTATGAGGCCCCCCCCACAGCCTCGGGGGGTACCGGTGACGGTATTAGACTCGTGTTAACTAACACCGTCATTGGTTCTGTTAACTAAAAGAGAACTGGCGGTAACGATGGATGATAACAGCTGATCCTCTGAAAGGGAACAGCCGAAAGATGAAGCAGATGAAGGAGGATGTTTTTTTATGAAAAACTGTTTTTTCGGGACATAATTCCAAAGTATTGGTCTGATTTAGTCCAATGTTTGCACAGATGTGTCGACACCATCAGAACCATCATGTTTAAGTTGTGTTTTACTTGAATAGTTTATATTTTACCCACTGGGTGGAGTTTTATTTTCTTATTTTGTTAACATAAAACACAGTTTTTCGGTCGTAACTTTACTTTGAGGAGTTCAATCAGGGTCGTTGCTTCTACAATGCTGGAGATTTCAGGAATCTACCCTTCAGAAGTTCTGGTTCAGGGTGACGATTGACTCAGCGTGGTGCTAGTGGCTAAGTTGTTAGAACTGCTGCTTAGAAGTTCCTGGGTTCAGAAGGTTCTCCCTGTTCTGTGTTTGTTACTCCATCTTCTTCGACGCTCCACAAACACGTTTTTTGTGGACTAAATCCATTTGAAGAAAAGCCCGACTGAAGATGCAAGACGAGGATCTTCTACCAGAACTCGGTTCCCGATCCGAGTTCCGTCGTCAGAGCTGCAAGAATCTAGTAGAGACAAAGACATTCCTGGGTTTTACATCTCAGGAGGAGGTCACCATCAATCACTCCATTTATTGGGAAACGGCATTTGTGACCTACAGGCCAGAATGTCCCAACAAACAGATGTTTACGAGACGCTTTACAGGAACATAAATGGGCCGTTCATGCAGGGATGTTAACGAGCCCATGGCCAGACGCTAGCAGTCATCCAGCCACATTAGCAGCCACTGTCATCGACCACATCCCATCATGCATGGGGAAAGATGACAGACGGAGGAACCGATGAGCAGCATTTTTGATTGATGACTAAGCCTCCTGAAGACCCAGGTCCAAACGAGGCTCTAGATGTTACAGATTTTGTCTGAATATGTAATCATTCTGTGTAACCATCTCATTATATCCTCGAAAAAGTCAGGGATCATACGGAATCATCAGAACCGCAGATCCTCCATGAACCGTTTTGAAGATTTAGAACGACATCCAGCTCGGTGCAGAGGAACTGGATTTGATTGATTGACACTTTGTGTGGTTTTGTGATTTAATGTCGTTGAATGGATGTTTCAACATCTGAGAACTCTTGCCACCGCTCTCTGACGCTACTCTCCTGCTTGAAGCAAACACGTGTAATGTGGACCAGAACCTCTTTCAAGATCCAGAAGTGTTTGCTGCTCCTCTGAGGCGGCGGAGGTCCGAGCCTCGTAGTAGGGTTCAGATGTGGAACCACTTTCAGGCCCGGCTTGGTCATCTTTTATGTTAGTGCTCTTAAAATGGCCTGCAGGCAAACAAAATATAAAAGAGGATTTTAGTTGATTACAGGACAGCGTCGTGTGATTTACGTAAAAGTACTTAGTTACTCCGGTACTTCCTCCGCCGCGTCTCCTTAATGACAGAATAATCCAAACAATGCTTTTCAAAAATCCACTTTGCATATTTCCATTCCCTCCGGAGTGCTTCAAAAATAATTCCCCTACTTCATTCTCACTAATTACAGCTGGAGGGACATGGTTATTAAATTATTTGTTCTGACATTATTTGGTCTTTTTTTACGGCGGGAATACTTGGATGGTGACGTTTGTTCTTTCTCGACACGGATTCTAACAAAAGGATGTTTTTTTTTCTCCTCATTTTCTAACTGCAGATTCCATCAATCAATCTGGTGTTCAATTTATCATCGCCGGCTTGTTTATCCAGATCCTTTTCTTTTTTTATTTACTGTTTCTTTTAAATTTATTTAGTTTGCTGATCCTGCTCTTAGCGATGCGGCGCTCTGTGTTTCGGCTGAGAGGGATGGGCAGTCGGTGCGTGGGCGTTTTTATGCCCCCTCCTCATCCTCTTTCCATCCCGTAAAGTGCTTAACGACAATCAATCTCGACTCCCCTCCTGAGGAGATAACGTCGACCGCGAGGTTGCTATTGATTTTGCAAAGAGGCCTCCAGGTGGTCTTTAGTCATTCCGCAAACCTCACCTATTCGCAGAGGGAGGAAAAAAAAAACACGGATCCAGAAGGAGTCCGCTAACCCCGGAAACACAACCTCTATTAATCAAATTAGCAGGCTGCCGAATGCGGCGGCTACATTAGCTGCTTGCCAAACGAATTGTGCAGCTGTCTGATAGTCACATGGATTTTATGCCGCCACCGCCACCGCCACCGTATATCCTCTTTTTGACGTCTGAATCAGACCCTCGGATGGACGCCACGGCGAAGAAAGACCACCGTCGGCTCATACGTATCGATTCAAAGACTGATCATATCCGCCGTCCATCGGCCGTTTGAAAGGACTTCAGAACGGTCTTGTTAAGAGGACAATTTTATGGCGGCGTCGACTGAAAGACACTTTAGAATATTTACAGGCCGGGGGTTTATTGTTTGTCCTAATCTCTACGTCGATTTCGACAGCGGCGCTTCAACAGGTTTGTCCATGAAAGAGTCAAATTTGGGCGTGCGAGCGTTTCAGAGTGGAGTGCTGCCGGAGAGCGGCGCGGGTTGTTAAAGCAATCTACAAATGGAAGGTCACCGCTCCGGCTCTTTACGACGGCCGCTGTCCATTGTGATTATGAAAGGCATTGAACGGGCGCCGCAGGAGCTACACCTGCTTCTCCGGTTGCAGATCCATCTTCCCTCGCGATAAACACCGAACACGCACCTCACTTAGCCTCGGATAAATGTGGACGAAGGACGGGTTCCTCCTCACCCTCGGCTCCAAATGATCCGCACTCTGAAACCGGCGCTCTGGCCAACCTTAAAGGCCGTGGACTCACCATGATTCTAATCCATGACAGCGATTCTGAGTCCGGCGCTGTTCTTGCGTCAGCCTCAGGTCCGGCGCCCGGGTGATCAGATATGACAGGATGCATGAAATGGGCCATTTTCCTCCCCGGGCTGAACACACAGAAGCAGCAGAACTCGACGGGCTGCTCTGTGGCGTCGTGGTGAAGCACCACAGCGTTTATGGTGAAATAACAGGAAGCACTAAACTTCCCTTAACTGCCGTTGGTCCCTGTGCAAATGCCGTTAGCGTTTGCGTTTATCGCCGTCCTGATCCTGTTGAGTCCTTCTGAGCGGCTGCTGCTGGTTGGCGTGGCGCTGATGACCCGTCAGGGACGATGGCAGATGAAACGTCCAACACCCTGACTGTTTCGGTCTCTCTCTATGTCCTCATGTTTATGCTAATGAGGTTCGTTATGATTCTTTATGGAGACCTGCGCCGCCGCAGGAAGTCACATGACAAGTGCACTCTTTTTGGAGGTCATTCAGATTCAACGGCGACCCGGTGTAATTAATCAGAATAAAATATTCTGTTGGACAGCAGCACCGATGAAGGGAACACTCGCCTTTTTGACCAAGTGCCAATGTGTTGATATCACAGAGGCGGCGCCGGTGAGCCTGGTTGTTTCTGTGCAGCTGAAATGATTCTCCCCCGGACCGATCAGAACGACAAGAACATTCCTTTTATCTCCGTCGGGAGGTGATGTTGTTTGTTACTTTGTCATTTAACAGGATTACACAAAATCTACCAAACACATTTTCCCAGAGCTCAGTGGGAGGGTTCTGTCTGTGGGAGGGAACAGGTTCATTTTTCATGTGGATCCAGATGAAAGAGCAGGACCAGAATTCTCTTTCCCCCTTTCTTCAACATTTAGAGTAAAAGCTCTTTTGCTAAATCCCCAAAAAAAAAATAAAGATATTTTGCGATGACTCAGGATTCTATTTCACTTAGTTTTAGTTCATCTCTTTTTAACTGTTTAATTGATTACTTGGCTTTGAATATCTGTCTTGATGCCCCCTCCTACCTCTGTCTCCTGTGTCTTGATTTCACCTGTTTCTCATGTTCCATGTGTCTCATCTCTGTGAATGCTGTCACCAGTGTCTCATTGTCTCTAATTGTTTCTGTGTTCACCATGTCTTTCTCTCACTTTTGTCTCATCATCCCTTCTTCCCTGTTCCTCATCTTTGTACAGACTTTCACCTGTGTCTCAATAGCTGTTCTTCCTTGCACCTCATATATGTGGACACTTTTACTTGAGTCTCATTATCTCCCCTCCCCTGCAACTCATCTTTGTATACTTTCAGCTGTTTCTCATGGTCTCATCTCCCTGCACTTCATCTTTGTACTCATCACCTGTGTCTAAATGTCTCTGCTTCCTCCTCTGTTCATTACTTTCAATCTTGTGTCCTTGTCTGCCTTTCCCTTCACCTCACATCTGTAGGTACTTTCAGCTGAGTCATATGATCTTCTCTAGTCATTTTCCTCTGTCTTTCTTTCACCTGTGTCCTGATCTCCTCTTCCCTGCATCATGTCTTTGTTAACATGGTCAACTGTTTTTCAATGTCTCTCCGACATTTACTTTCAATTTTGTCTTATTGTCTCCTCTTTCGTACACTTCACATCTTTACAAGCTACAACCTGTGTCTCATTGTCTTGTTATCCCTGTGTCTCGGTGAATCTGTCTCATTATCTCCTCGTCTTTGCACCTAATTTTCGTTCACCGGTGTCTAAATGTCTCTGCTTCCTCCTCTGTATATCGCTTTCAATCTTGGGTCATTGTCCCCTCTTCTCGACTCCTCACATCTGCAGATGCTTTCACCTGTGTCTCATGATATCCTTTTCCCTGCACCATATCATTGTGCACATGTTCACCTATTACCGAGTGTCTCTGCTTCCTCCTTTGTTTATTACTTTCAGTTTTCTCTTCCTTACACTTCATATCAATACACGCTGTCACCTGTGTCTAATTATCTCCTTTTCTT
Organism: Lophius americanus; assembly: GCA_037951165.1. Lineage (NCBI taxonomy): Eukaryota > Metazoa > Chordata > Actinopteri > Lophiiformes > Lophiidae > Lophius > Lophius americanus. The sequence goes on from JBBDHG010000447.1 coordinate 209,942, forward strand.
TGTGCGTCAACAGTGTAAATGATTTCACCTGCTCACTGTCTTCCATTGCTTCTGCCTCCTCTGTGTCTTCCTTCCACCTGTGTCTCATTATCTTGTTATCCCCGTGTCTCAAATGAGTCTTTCTTTCACCTGTGTCTCATTATATCCTCTTCCTTGCAGCTCATTTTTGTGGACATGTTCGTCTGCATAAATGTTGCTGCTTCCTACTCTGTTCATTCCTTTCTTTTTTGTCTCATTATGTCCTCTTCCCTGCACCTGCGTCTCATTGTCTCATTATCCTCTGTGTACATGTTTCCAGCGTTTGTGCTCCACATTGTCAGTTTGCCGGTATTTTCTTCCCTGTAATCTTCTGCTCTCTCTCCGTCTGATTTCCCGTGTTCAAGTTTGATCCCTGAGTTTTTCTCCAGCACATTTATTGGCGGATGTTTTTTGTGTCTTAGCCTGACACTTGGGTTTTCATCTATTCTTGCCTCAGAGAGAAACTTTCTGTGATTAAATCCCTGAAGAGCACTCCTTGACTCTTTCGTCGTCTGCATTTGGCTCAAAAGAACATACGGAATGAGAAGATCCTGTTTCATCATTACACACAAACTACAAAACAGCATTCCATTAAACTGGCTAGAACGCTAAATCTATTTAACGTTCATCCATAAGCATCTCTTGATGGAAAGAGCCGCCATAGAACATATAACAGACCGAACGAGGCTCAAAACGTCATACGATCGGTTCATATACATAACGCCGACCAACATGACTCCTGCTGTGACCCTGGCACTTAAAACACACTGTGCAGGAAGAGGAAACGTAAGCGTGTAACTTATGTATGAACAGAATCACATCAGAAGGGCTTTTGTTGGTAGATATGGGCTCGTCATCAGCAGGAATCACTGATTGCACATACTGAAGGACGTCAGGCCTGCAGCTACTCTAGCGCTGAACTTATCTTCAGTGCACAAGATTTTTCTTTTTTTACTCAAGGGACTTCAGGAGGTCCGTAGAAACTGGAAACTGAGCTTCGTTGGCTGATGCCCCGCCCCTCTTAGAGCCGTCTAGGTTTACCTTAATTGTTGTGATTTGTTTTATAAAATGTTTCCGTAGAAAAAGACGGCCTTTATCTCGGGTGCACCGACCATCAGAGACACATAAACGTCCGACTGCCTCTGCAGATATGGCCTCATTTATTCAATATATTTGGACTCCAAATGGTAATTTGGCAATTCTGGTAAATACCAAATCCGAGGACCAACCTAATTTCCCTCCATGTCAGGACCTGAATGGTGAGGGAGGAAAAAAAGACACACATTTTTATCTCCTTGTCATTTATTGTTGGAATCACTGAAACCCAAATTTGTCATCAGGATATCGTTCCGTTAGCGGTTCTGACCCCCGCCACCTCCTCTCTGTCTCCATGTAGATCGGGCTTCCTCGTAATGTCGGAGGTCAAGCAGGAATAATTAGGTGAAACCAAGACAGCAAGCGAAGAAGTAAAAAAAAGAAAAAAGGTTGAAGAGGAGAAGGTCAGAGAGGGGAAGAAAGGAGGCGCCTGAGTCTGCATGAAGTTTTAATGGAGCGGTAAATCATTTCTGCTGCCAGAGATCTCTCCGTTAAAGATCCGATCTTTGCTGTTATCACGGAGATGTTGTCTTCACCGATGATGCCCCTCCACCTGACATGACTCATCACGGCTGATGGATGGATTCATATTACATTCAGTCACCTTCACAACAATGATTCCTGCCCTCCCCGACCCCCGCCAGGATGTTAAAGGAACAGTCCAACAAATGAAAAATGCACCGGTTTGTTTTTTTGTTTTTTTTGTTTTGTAAAAAAAAAAAGAGCTAGTATTAGTAAGTAAAAATATGAGGAAATAACATTTTTGGAGATAAAGCTCACCCTGGTGTAAAAGATATACAACTCACCTTTCCCAAAATCAATCCAGTTCTTCCTCGCTCTAAAGTCTATGGGGGTGCCAACATTTAAAAACGGATCCAAGAAATTGTGTATACTGCAATAATTCAAAAACTCTAATATCACTGATCGACCATAACATTATAACCACTGACAGGTGAAGACAGCTTGTCAGAAAATTGATTTTATTATTACTTTGTATTATTAGGCAGCAATTGAGCATTTTGTTCGGAAGTATGCGTTGAAAGAAGGAGCAACCATTTAGGATCTGAGCCGAGACAACGGGCTCAGATCTTCTCTCCCAGCTCCTTTTAGTCACAGCAGTGAAGACCAGCTTCCAGCTTTTACGTGCACCGATTGCCGTAAAAGCTGGAAGCAGGTAGTTGTAATGTAATGGTTGTCCAGAATATCTTTATATGGCTTTATCCACTTCTAAGTTTTGCATGAATGTAGTAAGTGATGAAGCGTTTTGCCGTTGCTTCTCTGACAGCATCTCAAAATCAAATAACACAAGGATCGTTGTAAGATGGCAAACAGTGAAAAAACCTTTTCTGGTTTTTAAGATTCCAACTTCAATTTTGAAAGAAAGAGACACTGATTCTATTCTTTTCCCACTAATGTGTTTTCCTACACATTCAGAGCATAAAGTCAGATTAGCAGCATTCTTTTTGTCTTTTCCCACCACATCAGTCTCACAGGCCTGTGAGTCACAGGTCAACGAGTCAATATGGAGGTCAGGTCTCACTTAGACTGTGATTAGATGTTCCTGGCAGCTGCTGGAGCCTAAACACGCCGTTAAAGATATAAGATGGAACACAGACGTGTTTACAAACACGCATACTATATACATACTTATATATATATTAGATGAAGATATATGACTAAACCTACGCCAGTACGATTCTGCAGTTAGCATCACGGCTAACCTCACACATTATTATTCACCTTTAGGAGATTTCACTACATTTTGAGTTATTTTGTAAAAGGGACTTTGATGTAATTTGCCCATAATGCCACTTCAGATTTATGTAAGTGCTGTAATGACAAACTATGCTCCATTAGAACTGGAGGCTGCTGAGTGTGATCCCTGAATACTGATAAAGTACCATGCAATGAAGGGTAAAAATACCAAATACGGGAAATTGCTTCTAACAATTTATCCGCAAATGTGGCCTATTTGATACTTTTATGTACGTTTAAATTATCTGTGTGACTTTTTTCCCCCTGAAAAACCCTGATGTTAGCAACCAGACAGATGCAATGCACAGGTTAACCACGAGAGGACAGGTAATCCACCAGACAGGTAATCCACCAGACAGGTAATCCACCAGACAGGTAATCCACCAGAGGACAGGTAATCCACCAGGGGACAGGTAACCCACCAGAGGACAGGTAATCCACCAGACAGGTAATCCACCAGACAGGTAATCCACCAGAGGACAGGTAATCCACCAGACAGGTAATCCACCAGACAGGTAATCCACCAGAGGACAGGTAATCCACCAGGGGACAGGTAACCCACCAGAGGACAGGTAATCCACCAGACAGGTAATCCACCAGGGAACAGGTAATCCAACCGAGAACAGGTAATCCACCAGAGGACAGGTAATCCCCAGGGGACAGGTAATCCACCAGGGAACAGGTAATCCACCAGAGGACAGGTAATCCACCAGAGGACAGGTAATCCACCAGGGGACAGGTAACCCACCAGGGAACAGGTAATCCACCAGAGGACAGGTAACCCACCAGGGAACAGGTAATCCACCAGAGGACAGGTAACCCACCAGGGAACAGCTAATCCACCAGAGGACAGTGCACTTTCATGTTTAACTCCTTTTCTGCCCCTCTCTCTCTCTCTCTCTCTCTCTTTCTCTCTCTTGCTCTCTCTCTCTCTCTCTCTCTCTCCATT
>JBBDHG010000448.1:0-7500 GCA_037951165.1 Lophius americanus
AAACGGCGGCATCGCTGAGGGAGGGATAATATCAAAGGTAGAGGGCGGTAAAGGAGGAGGCGGCTCGGAGCGAGGCAGCCCGATAGAAAAGTACATGCGTCCATCGAAACCATCCAGTTACTCGCCGCCCGGGTCGCCCATTGAGAAGTATCAGTATCCCCTTTTCTCCTTACCCCTCCCGTTGACCCTCCCACCTGATCTGACCCCTGAATCGGATTGGCTCAGATTCTGGACCAAGTACAAGATGGCGGCGGCCTCTGGGGTTCCCGCCAGCGTCAGTAATCTGAGCAGCCCCGGCGGTCTCGCAAGTAGCGCTCACTATCTGGGAGCGATGGTGACGGCGGTCCAGCCTCATCAGCAGAGCTACACGGTGCCTTACTGCGCCTCTCCTTACTCCCCGCTCCCCCCTCACCCAGTGCCCCCACTCTATCCCCCTCCTCCTCTTCACTCCCAAACCTCCTCCTCTTCATCGTCACTAGAAAACGAGGCTCCGTTGGATCTGGCGATCAGACAGAGGGACACGGGCGCCGCCAAGCTACACGTGTCGAAAAACGTCTCGGAGAAGAGGCAGGCGACGCCGCCGGCTGAGAGGACGCCGGAGAAGGAGGAGGAGGAGGAGGAGAGGACAGACGCAGGGAAGAGGAGGGAGGAGATCAGAATGGAAGAGAAGAATCACGGGACAAAAAGTCCGTCAGGTGTCCCGACCAGCTGCACGATGGCGGACGCGGCGACGCAGGATGACCTGACAAACCGCTGCATCCACTGTGGGATCTACTTCCTGGACGAGGTCATGTACGCCCTCCACATGAGTTGCCATGGTGACCAGGGACCGTACCAATGCAGCTTCTGCCTCCAGGTGTGTGCGGACCGCTACGACTTCACCACACACATACAGAGGGGTCTTCACAGGTACTCGGACAAAACGCCACAGAGCAGGGCTCCCCTGCCAGACGGCGTGACTCAAAACGCCTCTGTGATGTCAGAGGAAAGAGACGACGCGGGCGATGACGGCGAGGTCAAAGGTGACGGCGACGACGTCACGGGAGAAAGCCCGGACCGCCAAGCGAAGGAGGTTACGGGCGACTTCGCCACGGACGATGAGAGCGTGGTTGAGAAAGAGGAGGGAGGCGGCGAGGGCGAGGAGGGAGAGAAGACGGCGTCAGGTACTCTTGATGAGGTCACAGAAGCCTCAGAAGAATCTAAGAGCTCGGATCAGAACACAGACCATATTTAACACGATGCCTTTAACTCACGAAACCTTGAAGAACTCGTTCAGTGGATGAATCAGCTGTTTGTCTCCGTGTCTGTGGGGGCGAGGGTGGGCCGGCCCCCCGGCACTACATGGAACACATTCTCTTACTGGAAGCTGTCAGAACCCGGTGTAGGATCCTGCTGAAGCGCTGTAGGGACCGTCTGAAGACACGGTCTGAGACTAAACGAAACCCGGCGGGTTTCCTCTCAAAGCTTCTCGCAGACTCTTCATCATCTTCATCAGCCAGAACCGCTGGACTGGCTAGAACTCATTTGTCCTGGTCCTTCTTTTTCTCACCACTGTGCAAATGGATCCAAAACCGATACCTTCTTCAGTGAGACCGGTCCGTAAGAACCGGTTTGTTTAGGTACAGAATGAGTTTTTGTTGTCTTTGACACTGTCAATGCAAAAATCACCGCCGCTGCAAAAGGGCCCACAGCGGGGGGCCGGGTGGGCTTGACGGGACTGGACTTTTAGGAACCGCTTAGAACCAGTTTCGGCTGGTGAGTGGTTCCGGACTGAAGGGTTCTCTTCATCCATTTGGATCAAACCAAGTGGCATTATTTTCTACCTTCCTCTGTGCCATGATTCTAGCGACGTGCCTGGCTGCCTGCCTAATAGAACAACAATCTATTAACCTGCTTAACATTTATACCATTAATAATAATAACGATGATGATGATGATGATGATGATGTTAGACAACAAGACATGCAATTTGCTACACTTTCCTATATAATATCTTATTTTGTAAAGACAAATAATGCTCTTTGTTTTTCTTTTCTCTTTTTGCAAGAAATGGTTCTATAAAGATTTGTGTCTTTTTTTTCCTTTTTAGCTCTGTGTGTGTTTGTTTGTGTGTTTGTTTGTTTGTGTGTTTGTTTGTTTGTGTCGTCTGGAGACTGTTTACCTTGATAACAGCTGTTTATCAGAAGCGGTACCGCGGAGGAGGCCTCGGTATGTCTGATGTTGGTACAGTGTGTCCGTCCCAAAACCAGGATGTAAAATAATGAAGGTTCTGCGTCTCAGTCCTCAGGGGTCACACCAACCCGCTCCTCTCAGAACAGAACCCTCCAGGCAGAATCTCACGGGTTCATAATAATCTCCTCTGTGTTAGCAGGTCAAAGTGGTCTCAGTACAGAACCTCTCTGTTTGTCCGTCTGACGTATAGGTCCACCGGTTATATCTCCTCCTGAGGATCCGATCTCTGTGTGGACGCTGGTTCTGCTGCTCTCTACTGAGTAAGCAGAGGTTCTGGAAAAACGTTTGTTAGTTTACGTCCTTGTTGCTGTCGGCGTCTCATGAAATCTGTTAATGTTTGACCTTTCTCTGGATCGGAGTTGATGATGTTGAAAACAGTGACGGTGTTAACCGGAGCGGAACATGGAACCATCTCATCCCAGTGTCACAGAACCCTGATTGTTCTAGCTACGGTTCTCCCAAAGAAACCGGGTTACTGATAAAATGAACATGTTTGATCCTGGTGTCTGACGGAGGAGCATCGCTACGCAGACAAGACTTGACAGAACGTCACATAACGTCACAGACCGTCACATAACATCACAGAACGTCACAGAACATCACAGAACGTTGCAGAACATCACAGAATGTTACAGAATGTTACAGAACATCACAGAATGTTACAGAACATTACAGAACGCTACAGAACATCACAGAACGTTACACAACATCACAGAATGTTACAGAACATTACAGAACGCTACAGAACATCACACAACGTTACAATACATCTCAGAACGTTACAGAACGTCACAGAAAGTCACAGAACATCATAGAATGTCACAGAACGTTAAAGAACATCACAGAACGTTAAAGAACATCACAGAACGTCACAGAACGTTAAAGAACGTCACAGAACGTTATAGAACGTTACATAATGTCAAAGATCGTTGAAGGACGTTACATGACCTCACAGAACGTCATAGAACGTTACGGCACTTAAATACTAAGTATTTAAAAGATTCAGAATGAAACTTCATTCTGTGGTAAAAAACACAAAAACAACTTCAAACACAGGTGTGATTCTGGAAAATTACTCTCCACTGATTCCCATCATGACGCACATGTGACGTCTCTGTAAGGTCATCCATCTGCTGAGAGACTGACAGCTGTCAGACAGGAGGCCATGTTGAATCATCAGTAAACAGGACACGAGTATTTACCACCTGAACGTCAGAACCAGAATATGATCGGACCAGGATACGGATGTGCCTGCAAACACACCCTATGACGTCATTACGTCATGCGCTATGAACCCACTCTCCCTCCACTCGCTCCCCTGTTTTGCTCCATCGTAGAAGCACAGGTGAGCGCCACCTGCAGCCGTCACAGCGTCTCTGTCTGGTTTTGACAGTTTTGACAGTTTATCCGCGTCTCCATCAGAATGAAGGAACTTCTCCACTCCTGTTTATTTTTCTAAAGAGGAGAGAATCTCGCTGCCTTAGTTGCTAGAAAACAACAAAAACAAAAAAGAAGACTCCGAGGGAAATCCTTTGAGGAGAGAGAGAGAGAGAGAGAGAGGAGAGGGAGAGAGAGAGCAGAGGGAGAGAGAGGAGAGGGAGAGAGAGGAGAGAGAGAGAGAGAGGTTATTTTTGTATTCTTAATCAAACACATGAATGAAAAATATTCCGTCTAGTGCCTGAGAGCTCGGAGGGTTTTTCTAAAAGGTGTTGGAACGTTACGTGACGTCAGGCAGAAGCTGAGAGAAGCCCACCTCTGAGTGGTTCCCCCCCTTCTGAGGAGCCAGAGTGGTGCTTTGTTTCAGAACCAGGTTCTGATGATGACGATGTCCATCCGATAACACAAGAGGAAGAGTCCCACGTGCTTTAGAACAGGGAACTGGTTGCTATGCCGACCGCGAGTTAAACGTCTTTCACGTTTGTTCGCGTTTATCTGGTTTATTAGTGAATCTAATTCTCTGAGCAGCCAAAACATTGTGACCAGCCGTGAACACAGCGTAGAAGTAAAACAGTCAGAAGTTCTGCTGTGTTCAGACTTCTTACTGCGGCTTAAATGTCGAGAAACCCGTTCAGCTTTTCACAGGAGTTGAACCCGTCTCCTCCACGGCGAGCGTTCGGCCCCTCCCCTCAGAGTTGGCTAAACACTGTTTACTTCCTGTTTGTGTCCAGAGAGGCTTGTTAACGGCGTTTCATGCCACGGTTTGAAGATCCCTGTTTTCAGCCGCTAGTGTTTGTTGTTCCGAGGAAAGGTTCGTGTTCTCACCTGTAAACTTCTTGAACTGTGTTTTTGTTTTTGAGCTTGTCTGAAGGGTCGCTAGCGCCATAAAAAAATACTGTTTACATTCTCCAATGTAGCATCACAATAATAGCTTTGTTAAAAAGACAGAACAAACGGTTGGACGGGGGGGTTCCTGTCGGTTACTTCCTCCTTCTCTCTTTTTGATCATAATTAATCTCTAAAAGATTAATTATCATCTTTTAAAAGATTCAAACACCTTAGATTTAGAGTTTGATGGGATTTCCTACAAAAACCAGGATGATGGTACGTAAAAAAAAAAATGTAATGTTTTTTATCCTGCGTTTTTTTACGATCTTAGTAAACATTTACAGTCGTAGGTTCAACCACAGGCGCCGGTGTTGACTTTGAAAAGTGTCACTGCCACCTACTGGCCTGGCATCTTACTGCAGCGCCTCAATCGTTTCTGTGCAAACGTGCGGCGAGTTTTTGAAACAGTTTTTATGAAGGAGGTTTTTTCTTAACTCCAGTGGATTTTTCCATTTCTGGTCAGGATGCCGTCCTTTAAACGGACCCCGTCCAGCTTCACACGGATTCTGACGTCTACTAACGTAGCGGAGCATAAAACCAACCTGAATCCAAACCACCGGAACCAATCCAGCAGCTCCCGCCCACTTGTTGTTCTGTACGGGTCCAGCAGAGCCCCCTCCTGTCTAAATATGTTTACTCCGTGTAAGAACGTCTTCCTCCGTGACTTAAGGACGGTTTACCTGAAGATTGAATAATAGAAGTTCTCCGATCGTTCTAGCTGTCAAGACGGGCAGCTTTTGTAGAAGTGACATCATAACTGACTTTAATGGAGAGAAAAGGTTGTTTTAGTTTTGAGGGCGTTTCCCGTCAGCGTTTACATGAGGGAGTCTGAAGGGTTGGACTCGTCTCTGTCCAAATGTCTTCAAGACAACGATGCTGATACGTGCACTCTCGTGCACACTCATTGATGTTCTTACTGCCGAGAGATGACGACAAACACGCACACACACACGCATGCACACGCACACACACACAGATACATGCACACAGACACGCACACAAACACACACGCACATACATGCACACGCACACACACACACAGATACATGCACACAGACACGCACACAAACACACACGCACATACATCCACACGCACACACACACACAGACACATGCACAGACACATGCACACGCACACATACACACAGACATGTACAATCATGCACATACACAGACATGCACACTCATACACCTACACACGTACATTTACATACACGGGTATGCAAACATTAACAGACGCGCACACATACATGCACACGAACACATACACACATACACAGATACATGCACACGCACACATACACACACAGACACGCACACAAACACACACGCACATACACAGACACACACACACAAACACACACGCACACACATGCATGTAAACGCACACATACACACATACTTGCACACATACTCACATACATGCACACATACTCACATACATGCACACGCACACTCATGCACACGCACGTTTATACAGGCACACACACACATGCACACACTTATAAACACACACACACACACACACAGAAGCATGCCGGTAATGGTACGTACTGCGTGTACATTATGGGATGTACAGTGTTGATTATGGGAGATAAGGGAACGACAGGCCCGTGGGTTACGGCCAGACGGACCTGCATGTTCAACAGAACTTCTGTACATGTATCCAGTATATTTTAGTAGAATTGTTTATTTGTAGAAGAATGTTTTTAGTTCTGTTTGTTTCTTCTTATTTCTCATGTTGTCTTGTATTCTGCTACCTTTCTCTACCTTTTATCATTCTGAGGGTTTATTTCATGCAAAGATGATATTTCAACAGCCAAGAAAAAGTTTGTTACGCAGCTGAACTTGAAGAATGATGTCCATGACGATGATAATAATTAATAAAAGTAATAACAGACAAACCAAGAAGGGGGCGTGGTCTTTGATTGATAGCGGATTCACCCCGAGGTCGCGGAGGAACGGTGGCGGCGGCTCAGCCGAGCGGCTGGGATCTCCTGACGGCCTTCATGCGAGGGTGAAGGATGTCAGAGGAGGTGGTTCTGGAGGAGGACGGACCTCCTGCTGGGCTTCCCTCAGCCATCATGTTAACGGGTCACATTCTCATGGTACTGCTGGCTCTGAAAGTGGGTCTGAGCAAAAACGTGCACGAGTCTTAATTCCATTGGTATACGCCATCAGCCACATCATTATGACCACTGGTGGAACATGAACGTCCGTGAAGGTACCATCATTCAGTACCAACGGGCTTTTAGAACAACACGTCCACCCAGACCATGTCCTCCCAGGGAGGCGGAGTCCTAGGCTTCTACAGTGCAGACCTGTCCATCACAGGAGTCATGTGATACAGACTCTGGACCTCGGACTGTTGGGATACTGAACGGATCAGAATTTCAGCTGTAAGACTTTAAGGTTTAGTTTCCTTTCTTCTTAAACGGGGACTGATTGATGCACACGGGGAGAGAACACGGAACGTACTATTGGATCGTTCACCGCTGTGAGAGCACCAGTACAGTACATGGTGGGAGCCAGATCGGACCTCTGAGCCCTCCGGTAGAAGCTCTAATAATGGGACGTGAGCATCAGAACTGGACCACGGAGCAACGGAAGAAGCTGACATGGTCAGATGAATGAAATAATAATAATAATAATAATACATTTCATTTATAATGATCTTTTAGATGAATACAGTTAGTGTCACATTCGCTGATGTAGCCTATTTGGATCTAAACGAGTCACCGAGGATGAAGTAGAACTGTGTGCCGTCGTGGTCGCGGGCCAGAGGGTCTGAAGTGGGTCTGGTTCAGCTGATCCAGAAACAGCTGAACCGGCGCTGCTGTTAGCAGCAGAGGCTACTTTTTAGCTGTTAGCATAAAGCTAATGATCTTAGGATGTCATGTTTCACCCAAAATCAGATGGTTCCACACCGACGCGTTTGTCAGA
>JBBDHG010000448.1:22500-42500 GCA_037951165.1 Lophius americanus
CCCAGGTGTCTCAGATATCTTAGGTGTCTCAGAAATCCCAGATGTCTTAGGTGATTCCGGGGATCCAGGTGTCTCAGATGTCTGAGATGTCTCAGGTGTCACAGGTGTCTCTGATGTCTTAGGTGTCTCAGGTGTCCCAGATGTCTCAGGTGTCTCAAATGTCCCAGGTGTCTCAGATGTCCCAGGTGTTACAGGTGTCGCTGATGTCTCAGATGTCTCAGGTGTATCAGGAGTCTTAGGTTATTCAGGTGTCCCAGGTGTCTCAGATGTCCCAGGTGTCTCAGTTGTCCCAGGTGTCTCAGATGTCTCAGATGTCCCAGGTGTATCAGGTGTATCAGGTGTCTCTGATGTCTCAGGTGTCTCTGATGTCTCAGGTGTCTCAGTTGTCTCAGGTGTCTCAGGTGTCTCAAGTGTCTTAGGTGATTCCGGTGACCCAGGTGTCTCAGATGTCTTAGATGTCTCAGGTGTCTCAGATGTCTCAGGGGTCTCAGGTGTTTTAGGGGATTCAGGTGTCCTAGGTGTCTCAGATGTCCCAGGTGTCTCAGTTGGCCCAGGTGTCTCAGGTTTCTCTGATGTCTCAGATGTCTCAGATGTTTTAGGTGTCTCAGATGTCCCAGATGTCTTAGGTGATTCCGGTGATCCAGGTGTCTCAGATGTCTGAGAGGTCTCAGGTGTCACAGGTGTCTCTGATTTCTTAGGTGTCTCAGGTGTCCCAGATGTCTCAGGTGTCTCAGATGTCCCAGGTGTCTCAGGTGTCACAGGTGTCACAGGTGTCTCTGATGTCTCAGATGTCTCAGGTGTATCAGGTGTCTTAGGTTATTCAGGTGTCCCAGGTGTCTCAGATGTCCCACGTGTCTCATTTGTCCCAGGTGTCTCTAATGTCTCAGATGTCCCAGGTGTATCAGGTGTCTCTGATGTCTCAGGTGTCTCAGATGTCTCAGGGGTCTCAGGTGTTTTAGGTGATTCAGGTGTCCTAGGTGTCTCAGATGTCCCAGGTGTCTCAGTTGGCCCAGGTGTCTCAGGTTTCTCTGATGTCTCAGATGTCTCAGGTGTCCCAGGTGTCTCCGATGTCTCAAATGTTTTAGGTGTCTCAGATGTCCCAGATGTCTTAGGTGATTCCGGTGATCCAGGTGTCTCAGATGTCTGAGATGTCTCAGGTGTCACAGGTGTCTCTGATGTCTTAGGTGTCTCAGATGTCTTAGGTGTCTCAGATGTCTCAGATGTCTTAGGGGTCTCAGATGTCTCAGGTGTCTCAGGTATCTCAGGTGTCTTAGGTGATTCCGGTGACCCAGGTGTCTCAGATGTCTTAGATGTCTCAGGTGTCTCAGATGTCTCAGGTGTCTCAGATGTCTCAGGGGTCTCAGGTGTCTTAGGTGATTCAGGTGTCCAGGTTTCTCAGAGGTCCCAGGTGTCTCAGTTGCCCCCGGTGTCTCAGGTGTCTCTGATGTCTCAGATGTCTCAGGTGTCCCAGGTGTCTCAGATTAATAGGTGTCTCAGAAGTCCCAGATGTCTTAGGTGATTCCGGGGATCCAGGTGTCTCAGATGTCTGAGATGTCTCAGGTGTCACAGGTGTCTCTGATGTCTTAGGTGTCTCAGGTGTCCCAGATGTCTCAGGTGTCTCAAATGTCCCAGGTGTCTCAGATGTCCCAGGTGTTACAGGTGTCTTTGATCTCTCAGGTGTCTCAGATGTCCCAGGTGTCTCAGGTGTCACAGGTGTTACAGGTGTATCAGGTGTCTCTGATGTCTCAGGTGTCTCTGATGTCCCAGGTGTCTGTGATGTCCCAGGTGTCTCAGGTGTCTCAGGTGTCTTAGGTGATTCCGGTGACACAGTTGTCTCAGATGTCTTAGATTTCTCAGGTGTCTCAGATGTCTCAGGGGTCTCAGGTGTTTTAGGTGATTCAGGTGTCCTAGGTGTCTCAGTTGCCCCAGGTGTCTCAGGTTTCTCTGATGTCTCAGATGTCTCAGGTGTCCCAGGTGTCTCCGATGTCTCAGATGTTTTAGGTGTCTCAGATGTCTGAGATGTCTCATGTGTCACAGGATGTCTCAGTTGTCTCAGGTGTCCCAGGTGTGTCAGGTGTCTTAGGTGATTCCGGTGACCCGGGTTTCTCAGATGTCTCAGGTGTCTCAGATGTTTCAGGTGTCTCAGATGTATCAGGTGTTTCAGGTGTTTCAGATGACCCAGGTGTCTCAAGTGTCTCCGATGTCTCTGATGTCCCAGGTGTCTCAGGTGTCTCTGATGCCTCAGATGTCTCAGGTGTCTCTGATTTCCTAGGTGTATCAGGTGTCTCATATGTCTTAAGTTATTCAGGTGTCCCAGTTGTCTCAGGTGTCTCTGATATCCCAGGTGTCTCAGTTGTCTCAGATGTCCAAGGTGTCTCAGTTGTCTCTGATGTCTCAGATTTATCAGATGTCTCAGATGTCCCAGGTCTATCAGGTGTCTCTGATGTCTCAGGTGTCGCTGATGTCCCAGGTGTCTCGGGTGTCCCAGGTGTCTCAGGTTTCCCAGGTGTCTCTGATGTCTCAGACGGCTCAGGGGTCTCTGGTGTCCCAGGTGTCTCAGATGTTCCAGGTGTCTCAGTTGCCCCAGATGTCTCAGGTGTCTCTGATGTCTCAGATGTCCCAGGTGTCTCAGTTGCCCCAGGTGTCTCAGGTGTCTCTGATGTCTCAGATGTCTCAGGTGTCTCAGGTGTTTCCGATGTCTCTGATGTCCCAGGTGTCTCAGATGTCTCAGGTGTCTCATATGTCTTAGGTGATTCAGGGGTCCCAATTGTCTCCGATGTCCCAGGTGTCTCAGGTGTCTCTGATGCCTCAGGTGTCTCAGGTGTCTCTGATGTCTCAGATGTCCCAGGTGTCTCAGGTGTCTCTGATGCCTCTGGTGTCTCCAATGTCTCTGATGTCTCAGGTGTCTCTGATGCCTCTGGTGTCTCAGGTGTCTCAGATGTCTCAGGTGTCTATGATGTCTATGATGTGTTAGGTGTCTCAGATGTCTCAGGTGTCTCATATGTCTTAGGTGATTCAGGTGTCCAAGTTGTCTCAGAAGTCCCAGGTGTCTCAGGTGTCTCTGATGCCTCAGGTGTCTCTGATGCCTCAGGTGTCTCAGATGTCTCTGATGCCCCAGATGTCCCACGTGTCTCCGATGTCTCTGATGTCCCAGGTGTCTCAGATGTCTCAGGTGTCTCATATGTCTTAGGTGATTCAGGGGTCCCAATTGTCTCCGATTTCCCAGGTGTCTCAGGTGTCTCTGATGCCTCAGGTGTCTCAGATGTCTCAGGTGTCTCTTATGTCTCAGATGTCCCAGGTGTCTCAGGTGTCTCTGATGCCTCAGGTGTCTCAGGTGTCCCAGGTGTCTCTGATGTCTCAGACATCTCAGGGGTCTCAGGTGTCCCAGGTGTCTCAGATGTCCCAGGTGTCTCAGTTGCCCCAGGTGTCTCAGGTGTCTCTGATGTCTCAGATGTCTCAGGTGTCTCAGGTGTCTCCGATGTCTCTGATGTCCCAGGTGTCTCAGATGTCTCAGATGTCTCATATGTCTTAGGTGATTCAGGGGTCCCAATTGTCTCCGATGTCCCAGGTGTCTCTGATGCCTCAGGTGTCTCAGATGTCTCAGGTGTCTCTGATGTCTCAGATGTCCCAGGTGTCTCAGGTGTCTCTGATGCCTCTGGTGTCTCCAATGTCTCTGATGTCTCAGGTGTCTCAGATGTCTCAGGTGTCTCTGATGTCCCAGGTGTCTCAGGTGTCTCAGGTGTCTCAGATGTCTCAGGTGTCTCTGATGTCCCAGGTGTCTCAGGTGTCTCAGATGTCTCAGGTGTCTCAGGTGTCTCAGGTGTCTCAGATGTCTATGATGTCTCAGGTGTCTCTGGCGTCTCAGCTAACACCAAAATCAGACTTTTTTTTACAGCTGTGAGCCGAGATCTCTCACACGAGACATAAACAGTGTCTTTTCTCAGATGACGTGTTTATAATAAA
Source organism: Lophius americanus (assembly GCA_037951165.1). Taxonomy (NCBI): domain Eukaryota; kingdom Metazoa; phylum Chordata; class Actinopteri; order Lophiiformes; family Lophiidae; genus Lophius; species Lophius americanus. The sequence continues at coordinate 26,464 of JBBDHG010000448.1, forward strand.
TATATATATATATATATATATATATATATATATATATATATATATATATATATATATATATATATATATATATATATATATATATATATAATGTCTTTATCTAAGGACATCTAAAGATCCCTGAGGTGACCTTCATGATTGACGGCAGGAAAAATGAAAACAGGGTTTTCATCTGGGAGACTTAGATCTCAGACGTGTCTCTGACGAGGACAGAAAGGCGGGTTTGCTGAACGCGACTGGAGAATCGGCGGGTCGCGTCGTTTTAAACTAGGGTGGGTGGGATGAAGATGGAGGAGTGTTCATCATTCCTCATCAAGCGTATCAGGCGCTCCTGCAGGGACCCTCCCTCCAGAGGGGGTATGTTTGGACGAGGGGGGGGGGGGGGGGGGGGGGCATGAGACTCTCCTCTTCTCCTCGTCACACTTCACAGGTGTTTGATGGAGAGAGTCAAAAATCTGCTGACCCTCAGCGGAGAGGATGACTCAGCAGACGTCGCTGAGGGCTGGAAACAGTAATGGACCACCGACTGATCCTCCTCCTGCTGACGCCGGAGAAAACAAAGAGTTTCTCTGCTAACCTCCAGTTTATGATATTTACTCCTTCAACAGAGTTTACACATGTTCACAGGATCCCTGGAAACTTCACACAGACGCTCTGTAGATGGAGACACAGTCGGCCCCTCACCTGTGTTCAGGTCCGAGCCCAGGGCCCAGGAACCTTTGTCCCTGCTCCAGGGATGACTCCGTAAATGTCTGAGAGTCTGTCTGAGAGAACCTGGGGAGAACCTGGGGAGAACCTGGGGAGAACCTGGAGAGAACCTGGAGAGAACCTGGAGAGAACCTGGGGAAAACCTGGGGAGAACCTGGAGAGAACCTGGGGAGAACCTGGAGAGAACCTGGAGAGAACCTGGGGAAAACCTGGAGAGAACCTGGGGAGAACCTGAGAGAACCTGGGGAGAACCTGGGGAAAACCTGGGGAGAACCTGGGGAGAACCTGGAGAGAACCTTGGGAGAACCTGTAGAGAACCTGGAGAGAACCTGGGGAAAACCTGGGGAGAACCTGGGGAAAACCTGGGGAGAACCTGGAGAGAACCTGGAGAGAACCTGGGGAAAACCTGGAGAGAACCTGGGGAGAACCTGAGAGAACCTGGGGAGAACCTGGGGAAAACCTGGGGAGAACCTGGAGAGAACCTGGGGAAACCTGGAGAGAACCAGGAGAGAACCAGGAGGGAACCTGGGGAGAACCTGGAGAGAACCTGGAGAGAACCTGGGTAAAACCTGGAGAGAACCTGGAGAGAACCTGGGGAAAACCTGGAGAGAACCTGGGGAGAACCTGAGAGAACCTGGGGAGAACCTGGGGAAAACCTGGGGAGAAACTGGAGAGAACCTGGGGAAAACCTGGAGAGAACCAGGAGAGAACCAGGAGGGAACCTGGGGAGAACCTGGAGTGAACCTGGAGAGAACCAGGGGAAACCCTGGAGAGAACCTGGGGAAAACCTGGGGAGAACCTTGGGAAAACCTGGGGAGAACCTTGGGAAAACCTGGGGAGAACCTGGAGAGAACCTGGAGAGAACCTGGGGAAAACCTGGAGAGAACCTGGAGAGAACCTGGGGAAAACCTGGAGAGAATCAGGAGAGAACCAGGAGGGAACCTGGGGAGAACCTGGAGTGAACCTGGAGAGAACCAGGGGAAACTCTGGAGAGAACCTGGGAAAAACCTGGGGAGAACCTTGGGAGAACCTGGAGAGAACCAGGAGAGAACCAGGGGAGAACCTGGAGAAGACCTGGAGAGAACCAGGGGAGAACCTGGAGAGAACCTGGGGGAGAACCTAGAGAGAACCTGGAGAAAACCTGGGGAGAACCTGGGGAGAACCTGGGGGAGAACCTGGAGAGAACCTGGAGAGAACCAGGGGAGAACCTGGAGAGAACCTGGGGAGAACCTGGAGAAAACCTGGAGAGAACCCGTCCCACCTCTGAATGTGGACCTTTGTAAGAGTAGGGAACTGATAGAAAAGTTGCTGACTAAGTATTTTGTTCTAAATCATGAAGTCATCATAAATGTTTTTGTCAGTCGGTCGGTTTCATGTGTTCATAGACAAACGAAGAATTCAGTCCGGGTCGGCCGTGAACCAGGAGTTCTGCTATGACAGACAGCAGAACCGATAGAACCCGCTCAGAGGTTCTGCTCTGTAGCTGAATGTGAACATGCTGCTGCAGAAGAATTTCCACACCGGAGGAAGAGATGAATGGATGAAAGAATTAATGGTTGAACGGATGAACCGATGAATGGACGAACAGATGAATGGATGAACAGACGAACGGCTGAACGGATGAAAGAATGAATGATTGAACGGATGAATGGATGAACCGATGAACAGAAGAACGGTTGAAAGGATGAAAGGATGAACAGATGCATGGATGAACAGATGAATGGATGAACAGTTGAACGGATGAATGGATGAAGGGTTGAACGGATGAACGGATGAATGGTTGAACGGATGAACAGATGAATGGATGAAAGGATGAAAGGATGAACAGACGAACGGATGAATGGATGAACGGATGAATGGATGAATGGATGAATGGATGAACGGTTGAACCGATGAATGGATGAACGGTTGAACCGATGAACAGAAGAACGGTTGAAAGGATGAACGGATGAACGGATGAATGGATGAACGGTTGAACCGATGAATGGATGAACGGTTGAACCGATGAACAGAAGAACGGTTGAAAGGATGAACGGATGAACGGATGAACAGAAGAACGGTTGAACGGTTGAACGGATGAACGGATGAACAGAAGAACGGTTGAACGGATGAACGGATGAACAGATGAATGGATGAATGGATGAACGGATGAACAGATGAATGGATGAACAGAAGAACGGTTGAACGGATGAACAGTTGAACGGATGAACAGTTGAACGGATGAACGGATGAACGGATGAACGGATGAACGGTTGAATGGATGAACGGATGAACGGATGAATGGATGAACGGATGAATGGATGAAAGGATGAACGGATGAACGGATGAATGGATGAACAGTTGAACGGATGAATGGATGAAGGGTTGAACGGATGAACGGATGAATGGTTGAACAGAAGAACGGTTGAATGGATGAACGGATGAATGGATGAATGGATGAACGGATGAATGGATGAATGGATGAATGGATGAACGGATGAACGGATGAACGGATGAATGGATGAATGGATGAACGGATGAACGGTTGAACGGATGAACAGATGAATGGATGAACGGATGAATGGATAAGAGGTGACTCATGCCTGCGTGATGCGGTGCAGTCGTGTTTCCGTTCACATCCGTTCAGATTCATGGAGGAACGTCTGTGATTGTTAAATGTGGGATGAGAGTGAACGTCTGTGAATGTTAAATGTGGGATGAGAGTGAACGTCTGTGAATGTTAAATGTGGGATGAGAGTGAACGTCTGTGATTGTTAAATGTGGGATGAGAGTGAACGTCTGTGAATGTTAAATGTGGGATGAGAGTGAACGGCTGTGATTGTTAAATGTGGGATGAGAGTGAACGTCTGTGAATGTTAAATGTGGGATGAGAGTGAACGTCTGTGATTGTTAAATGTGGGATGAGAGTGAACGTCTGTGATTGTTAAATATGGGATGAGAGTGAACGTCTGTGATTGTTAAATGTGGGATGAGAGTGAACGTCTGTGATTGTTAAATGTGGGATGAGAGTGAACGTCTGTGATTGTTAAATGTGGGATGAGAGTGAACGTCTGTGATTGTTAAATGTGGGATGAGAGTGAACGTCTGTGATTGTTAAATGTGGGATGAGAGTGAACGTCTGTGATTGTTAAATGTGGGATGAGAGTGAACGTCTGTGATTGTTAAATGTGGGATGAGAGTGAACGTCTGTGATTGTTAAATGTGGGATGAGAGTGAACGTCTGTGATTGTTAAATGTGGGATGAGAGTGAACGTCTGTGATTGTTAAATGTGGGATGAGAGTGAACGTCTGTGATTGTTAAATGTGGGATGAGAGTGAACGTCTGTGATTGTTAAATGTGGGATGAGAGTGAACGTCTGTGATTGTTAAATGTGGGATGAGAGTGAACGTCTGTGATTGTTAAATGTGGGATGAGAGTGAACGTCTGTGATTGTTAAATGTGGGATGAGAGTGAACGTCTGTGATTGTTGTGATTTTACGCTGGAGTCAGATCTTATTTATTTTTAATGTGATCATTTATATTGAACCTGTTAATAACTTTGTTCTTCAGTTCCACCTTAGATCCAACAGAAGTAATGAGATAAAATCTCCTGATGGTTCTGAGGATGAAGAATATTCTCAGGAGGTGCATGCTGGGACGTAAACCCTCAGGTGAGCTGTCGGTACACACCTTTGAGAAGGCGGGCCTGAAGGTCTTGTTGACGCCATCCGGACCAGATCTCAGCGTTTCATGTTTCTGTCAGTCGTGTGGACTTGGACCCGTCTCGCTTGTCAGCCGTCCAGAACCAGGAAGACATGAAGGGAACCTGACGGCTCTGGAATGTAAATGAGCCTGATGACATGTGGTTCTGGTGGTCCGCCCATGAGTGGTCCTCAGGTATCCGACACTCTATAGTCCACCAGCTGCTCAGGTTCTCCTGCAGGCTGGTACCTCGGTGCTGGTGAGGCCGGTACCGAGTCATCCTGGCGGTGTTTGTTCACACACATTTTTCCTCTTTGAGCGGCGCCGGCGAGAGGCACCAGAATAATTCATGCAGTCATCAGCCCGTGACCGGAGGAGGTTGTGTCTGTTGGCTGGTTCTGTGTAATAAATGGATCCAGCCCGCGGGCCTGCTGAGGCAGAACGCACACTGAATGGATGGACCTTTAGTTTTTATGAGAAAACACATATTTGTTTGTCTGACTTTGAGTATTTACGTCTTTGTGAGATGTTATTTACAGAAGAGTCTTGAGTGACGTACTGATGTCTCGTCCTGGTTGAGCTTTTCCTCACGCCCCAACGTCAGCTGGGATGGGCTCCAGCCCCAAGACTCGGAAGAGGGTAATCAGTAAGAGAGGATGAATGAATGAATGAATGAATGAAAGCCAGCGCACACAGCATCAGAATGTGAAGAATCCAACTGTGTGGAGAATGATGTCTTGGGTTCTGACCCGGTGAATGTCCTCCTGCAGCAGGTCTTCAGATATGGACCCTGCACACTGACGTTTGTAGTTCTGATGCAGAAGGCTGGAAACACAAAGTTCGGTTTTGATTTCGGTTTTTGATTTTACCAGACACCACCCATCTAATCAATAAAGAAGTAATAAAGATAGTTATTCTGACACTTTTAGGCAGTAGTGTAATACCTCAAACACGCCAGTAGAGGGCACTAGTGCCGCTGCGGATACAATGGGGAGATCGTTCTGCGCATGCTCCGTTCAAGTGCCGTGAGCATCGCGCTAAAAGTTGTCTTGTCTCCAAACGTCCACAGGTAACTCTTATTTATTTATATTTATTTGTCGTAAGTCTCTTCAGTGTGTTCATGTAAATAATCTGTTCATTTATACGCGTGAAAGAGTCTTTTATGAGGGTAAAGTTGTTGATTAGGTGACACGAGAAACGTTGTCATGTCTGTTTGACGGTTTTTCATAAACTTCCGTTTCCAAAGTCGTATTTTAAGAAACAGACATGAACATTTATGGGTTATGGAGAGCGCTGGGAGTTTTTGAGTATGAGATGGATGTAAATGTTGAATGTTGGAGTAGAGCGTCATCTTTCAGTTGGTTTCCGGTCTGTCGTAAAGATGGCGTGTTCGCGCCATTGGGTTGACGTTCAAGTTTTACCAGAAAAGATGTTCTGTATCCGCAGTAAAGAAGTTAAAGAGTCTCTGCTACACACTAACTCCTGTCTGTGTAACCTTTGCTGCCGGTCCAGATCACCCCTAGGTCCGGTACCGGTAACCGTGAGAGTGAGACTGAGAGTGAGGTTAAACATGAGGGTGAGGTTAAAAATGAGGTTGTTCGTGGGCTTTTGTTTCTGACAGATGTAGAAGCAGCTTTGATTCTGATCCAGTGACAGAAACAGGGTTAGAACCTCCCTCCTCCTGGCTGTCACTCACACATTACATCAGGTCCATGAGGTCACGGGTCGTTCTGCTCTAAATCCACCAGAGCCAGAGAGAACTTTGGTTTTAACTTTTGAATACGTTTAAGTTCAGAGCCAGTGTTCTCCTGGTGTCGGTGCCAAGCCCGGATCTACATAGATATAAAATCCCCCTCCCTCTATACCGACATGTGGACCTCCATAAAGACGTCAGAACCCGCTCCATGGAGATAAAACGTTTATCTTGTATGTATTATATTCCATTTATTCAAAGACATGCCACTAAATACCCGGTTAATCGACACACCGGACCTTTAAGGCTGAAAACCGGTCCTTGCTGCTGACAAATGAGTTTCCTCACACGAGCAGAACATAGTTTGAGTTTGGCGGGTCCAACGCCGTCACTGCATGAAGATATTTATGAACGCAGAGTGAAGAGCAAAGTTACAGAACCCGTCCTAACCAGCGCCTGCAGGTTGCAGGGTTCTGGGGGTGGGGGGTGTTGGGTCTGAAAGGTTTGAACTAGCTTAAAGGCTTTCGGCCCACATTCACCGAGGCAGTAGAACCCGGTGCTGACAGGCCTTCTGCTTCTGGGTCCAGGTGCTGGTGCCTCACCGGTGTCACCTGCTGCTGTGATGTTCGCTGTAGCTCCGCTGGCGCCGGTCGTCCAGCTGCCACCAACATGGACAGACAAACCATCTGTGCGAATGATGGAGAAGCGTGGTGGAGGTGGAGGATGGAGGTGGAGGTGAAGTCTCTGACTGCTGACTGGAGTCATGGATGACGGACAGAACCGCGTTACAGCGAGGCCCGCGGACTCATGCCTCTCTTCCTCCTCGTAACGAAGCGGGTCGGGATCATGAAACGGGTGGAGGTTTGGTTCCTACGAGGGAGAAATGGACTTAAATATTCATTCATGCACCGTTTCATGCGTTTGGACCATGAGTGGATCACAAAGGTTCTTTAATGAGGAGGTATTTTTTTCTGGTTTCGTCTCTCCGTGAGCTGAACAGAACCAAAGTTCTGATTTAAAAACACACATCTCCGCTCAGTCTGGGTCCACAGGAAAAACTCTCAGGTTTTCCATCACTGCACAATTTTGTTTGTGCAAACAGACTCAGATTTATGTCAAATGGGCCAGAAGGAACCAGCTCCATGAGCGACACGCACAGTTACGCAGGTACTTACCCGCAACAGACCGGACACCGGACCGGGTCCGTCTCTCCTGCTCTGGCACCACGTTATTCCGCCTACTTGCATCATGGGAGATCCAGTCTGACACAGATTGATGTCCGACTCTGCGCTGGTTCTGTTCAAGCGTCCAGCAGCAGAAATGTAAATACACATACATTAGAGTGAGGTTTGTGCAGAGGCCCGGTTCTGTGGGGTGAATGAGTGATGAAGGTTTGAGGATTCACGTCTCTGAGAATCAGTTTTATTTTCATTTTTTAAACTATTTAATCTTAACAGTCTTGTTGACACAGATTTTACATTTTCATTTTCTGCCACTTTTGTCCTACTTTCATAAACATCCCATGATGGTTGAGGTCAGAACCACTATTTGGGTCGTGGATTCTTTCATTAAATCCGATGTGATATCAGCGGTGATATTTTTCTTCTCTTCTTGAGAACTGGACCCGTGTTTCATGGGGAACATTTGCAGACTGTGAGCCTGAGGCTAGAAGAGTGGGCCGGTTCCGACCCATCTGGATTTCTGGATCTTACTCAGCACACATTTATTCAGAGCTGTTGGTTGAACTAAAGGCTCAATCCCAGCGTCTGCATATTTCAACGTTCCTTAATCCAGGAATTGTTCTGAAAAAGCTTGTATGATTTTTAAGAAGCACGCTGGTTTGGGTTTAACGCCCACCTTCATCCGAGAGTCAGCTTTTAACACTAGGGAACAGTTTGTTCCCTGAAGCTGGAGGAGTTAGCTGCCTTGCTCGCGGGTAAATATATTTGATTTCATCTCTATCCGTCTTAACGACACGCACGACTTCTTTCTTACGTTTCAGATTCAAAAAGTCAATATTTACTCCCCAGAAACAAACGCAGCTTCTAGGGACGTGGCTAATAGCTGGACTGCTTGATGCTTTGATTGGGTATCATGTTGTTGGGGTGACTGACGGTTTTAATCCAAAGTCCCCCACACTTATGTTGTGTATAAATATGTACACTTATTTTTTATAAAAGGTCTTCATAGTGGGTAAAATATATAGCAGTAGAGTAAAACCTGAACTATTACAGTAAAATTTAATCTAGTAGAGTAAATTGCGAAATATTACAGTAAAATATTAACTATTACAGTAAAATATGAACTAGTAGAGTTAAATATAATCTAGTTGAGTAAAATGTGAACTATTACATTAAAATAAATTAAAATATATAGTATTATTATTCATAAGCTTGACATTCCATTTATTGAGTTCATTTAACGGGTGAAGCTGCTGCGATGCTGCTTTTATGTTGCTTTCATGTTGGTGTGATGTTACTGTGATGATGCTGTGAAGCTGCTTTGATGTTACTGTGATGCTGCTGCGATGTTACTGTAATAATAATAATAATAATACATTTAATTTATAATGCACTTTATATTTGGATCAAATCTCAAAGTGCTCAAAGTACTGTGATGATGCTGTGATGATGCTGTGATTTTACTGTGATGCTGTGATGATGCTGTGATGCTGCTGCGATGTTACTGTGAGGAGGCTTTGAAGCTGCTTTGATGTTACTGTGATGCTGCTGTGATGCTGCTGCGATGTTACTGTGAAGTTACTCTGATGCTGCTGTGATGTTATTGTGATGCTGCTGCGATGTTACTGTGATGCTGCTGCGATGTTACTGTGATTAGGCTGCGATGTTACTGTGATGCTGCTGTGATGCTGCTGCGATGTTACTGTGATGCTGCTGCGATGTTACTGTGATGCTGCTGCGATGTTACTATGATGAGGCTGCGATGTTACTGTGATGATGCTGTGATTTTACTGTGATGCTGTGATGATGCTGTAATGCTGCTGCGATTTTACTGTGATGAGGCTTTGAAGCTGCTTTGATGTTACTGTGATGCTGCTGTGATGTTATTGTGATGCTGCTGCGATGTTACTGTGATGCAGCTGCGATGTTACTGTGATTAGGCTGCGATGTTACTGTGATGCTGCTGCGATGTTACTGTGATGCTGCTGCGATGTTACTGTGATGCTGCTGCGATGTTACTGTGATGCTGCTGCGATGTTACTGTGATTAGGCTGCGATGTTACTGTGATGCTGCTGTGATGTTACTGTGATGCTGCTGCGATGTTACTGTGATCCTGCTGCGATGTTACTGTGATACTGCTGCGATGTTACTATGATGAGGCTGTGATGTTACTGTGAGGTTGCTGTGATGCTGCTGCTGCGATGTTACTGTGATGCTGCCACGATGTTACTTTGATGTTACTGTGATGCTGCCGTGATGTTACTGTGATGAGGCTTTGAAGCTGCTTTGATGTTACTGTGACGCTGCTTTGATGAGGCTATGAGGTTACTGTGATGCTGCTGTGATGCTGCTGTGGTGTTACTGTGAAGTTACTGTGATGCTGCTGTGATGTTATTGTGATGCTGCTGCGATGTTACTGTGATGCTGCTGCGATGTTATTGTGATTAGGCTGCGATGTTACTGTGATGCTGCTGTGATGTTACTGTGATGCTGCTGCGATGTTACTGTGATACTGCTGCGATGTTACTATGATGAGGTTGCTGTGATGCTGCTGCGATGTTACTATGATGAGGTTGCTGTGATGCTGCTGCGATGTTACTGTGATGCTGCTGTGATGTTACTGTGATACTGCCGTGATGTTGCTGTGATGTTACTATGATGAGGCTGTGATTTTACTTTGATGTTGCTGTGATTTTACTATGATGAGGCTGTGATGTTACTGTGAGGTTGCTGTGATGTTGCTGTGATGTTACTTTGATGTTACTGTGATGCTGCTGCGATGTTACTGTGATGCTGCTGCGATGTTACTATGATGAGGCTGTGATGTTACTGTGAGATTGCTGTGATGCTTCTTTGATGTTACTGTGATGCTGCTGCGATGTTACTGTGATGAGGCTGTGAAGTTACTGTAATGTTGCTGTGATGTTAATTTGATGCTGTTGTGATGTTACTGTGATGTTGCTGTGATGAGGTTGTGATGTTACTGTTATGTTGCTGTGATGTTGCTGTGATGTTACTTTGATGCTGTTGTGATTTTACTGTGATGTTGCTGTGATGAGGCTGTGATGTTACTGTTATGTTGCTGTGATGTTACTTTGATGCTGTTGTGATGTTACTGTAATGTTGCTGTGATGTTAATTTGATGCTGTTGTGATGTTTCTGTGATGTTACTGTGAGGTTGCTGTGATGTTTCTGTGATTTTACTTTGATGTTGCTGTGATGAGGCTGTGATGTTACTGTGATGTTGCTGTGATGTTACTTTGATGCTGTTGTGATGTTACTGTGATGTTACTGTAATGTTGCTGTGATGTTACTTTGATGCTGTTGTGATGTTACTGTGATGTTACTGTGAGGTTGCTGTGATGTTTCTGTGATTTTACTTTGATGTTGCTGTGATGAGGCTGTGATGTTACTGTGATGTTGCTGTGATGTTACTTTGATGCTGTTGTGATGTTACTGTGATGTTACTGTAATGTTGCTGTGATGTTACTTTGATGCTGTTGTGATGTTACTGTGATGTTACTGTGAGGTTGCTGTGATGTTTCTGTGATGTTACTTTGATGTTACTGTGATGTTGCTGTGATGCTGCTGTGAGCGAGAAAACAAGGTCCAAAGGTCTCAGGGGAAATGGAATTCTGGTAACAGGAATAAGTCCATAGTGGTTCTGGTCTCAGGGACCCGTTCTTTCACCCTTCATGTCCAGTTATGGCCACAAATCAACAACAACAACAACTAATAACTATGGTCTTATTTTTGTGTCTCTTTTAAGACTTTTTTCACGCACCAACAACTATTGTTTGTAAGAACATGTATAACAAAGTGACATGAATCACATTAATGTTTGAAAATGAATTATTACTACTGAAACAATAAATGTACGTGATGAATAAATTAAAAAACATCACAGCTGCTTTGATGTGAGTTCTTTCTTCTGATAGTCGGTCCAAACTTTCTCTTTTATGGACGGAATGTCTGGCTAGGAGTTGGTGGTCAAAGGTCAAAGGTCGAGACCACTGTTTCCTCATTAGACATGTCTGTGGTCATAACTCCAGAATAATTGGCGTGGTTCTGACTTGGCCTGATGAAGACGGTTCAGTCGTTGGATGATCCGAGGGCCAGACGCTCAGAGAAGAAGAGACTGACTATTAATTATGAAATTAAGTCTGTTTTAAATTCTACTAGCTTGTTCATCATTTAATTATTATCACACTTTTACATTTCATCTTCTGTACTTTTCTCCTTCCTTTTTCTCTCACTCATCTTCACAAACATCCTTATTTAATAATAATAATAATAATAATAATAATAATAAAACATTTAATTTATAATGCACTTTACATTTGGATCAAATCTCAAAGTGCTAGGATTTATTATTATTATTATTATTATTATTTATTATTTAGTTGTTTGTCTTTTATTTCAGCCTCATATACTCTTTAATCTCTTATTTACTGTATAGACGTTTCTTTTGATGATTTAAATGTATTTACTCTTTCCTTCTAGTGTCAGTTTCTGTCGTCTGACGTTTCCTGTTAGAGTTATCCTGGCTGTGACGTCGCTCAGAGCGTTTCTTTACTTCCTGTTTCTTCACTTCCTGTTTCTTCACTTCCTGTTTTTGACTATCCATCTTCTTTTTATGCTCTACTTAATCGTGATGTCATTGCTGTGGGAAACGTAACATAAATAAAGTCAGACGGAGGAATGGATGAATAAAGGATGGATGAATAAATGAGGGACGGATGGATGATGATGGATGGATGAATAAAGGATGGGTGGATGGATGATTGGTGGATGGATGAATAAATGAGGGATGGATGATGATGATGGATGAATAAATGAGGGATGGATGGATGATGGATGGATGGATGAATAAAGGATGGGTGGATGGATGATTGGTGGATGGATGAATAAATGAGGGATGGATGATGATGATGGATGGATGAATAAATGAGGGATGGATGATGATGATGATGGATGAATAAATGAGGGATGGATAGATGATGATGGATGGATGAACGGACGAATAGATGAATGGGTGGATGGATTAATGACGGATAAATGGATGGAAGAATCCATTAATGAATGGATTAATGGATGAACGGGTGGATGAATTACTGAATGGATGGATGATGATGATGATGATGATGATGGATAAATGGATTAATGCATGGATGGTTGAATGATTGGATGGATGAATGATGATTATTGAATAAATAGATTGATAATGATGGGTGGATGGATGAATGATTGGGTGGATGATGACAGGTGGATGCATGAATGGATGGATGATCATGATGAATGAATGGGTGGATAATGATTTATGAATGGATGATGAATGGATAAATGTTTGGATGAGTTACTGAATGGATGGATGATGATGATGGATGGATGAGGGGATGAATGGGTGCATGATTGGCTGAATGGATGGATGAAATGATGGATAAATGGATTGATGCATGGATGGATGAATGATGATGGATGGATGGATAATGATGGATGGATGGATGGATGAATAAATTAGTGTATAAGTGACTGGTTTGATGATGATGGGTGGAAGGTTGATGAAACGTTGGATGAATGAATGAATGGATGGATAATGATGGTTGGATGTATGGATGAACCATTGTTGTGTTTGTGTGCGGTTGTGTATGGTTGTATGTGCGTGTGTGGTTGTGTTTGTGTGCGGTTGTGTATGGTTGTATGTGCGTGTGTGGTTGTTTGTGTATGGTTGTATGTGCGTGTGTAGTTGTGTTTGTGTGCGGTTGTGTATGGTTGTATGTGCGTGTGTGGTTGTGTTTGTGTGCGGTTGTGTATGGTTGTATGTGTGTGTGCGTGTGTGGTTGTTTGTGTGCGGTTGTGGTTTTGTATGTAGTTGTGTATGGTTGTATGTTCGGTTGAGTGCGCGTGTGATTGTGTGTGTGTGCATGTGGTTGAGTGCGTGTGCGGTTGTTTTGTGTGGTTGTGTTTGTGAGCGGTTCTTGATTTGTGTGTGTGTGTGGTTGTGTCTGTGTGCGGTTGTTTTGTGTTTGGTTGTCTTTGTGTACGGTTGTATGTGTGGTTGTGTCTGTGTGCGGTTGTCTTGTGTTTGGTTGTCTTTGTGTACGGTTGTATGTGTGTGTGTGTGGTTGTGTCTGTGTGCGGTTGTTTTGTGTTTGGTTGTCTTTGTGTACGGTTGTTTGTGTGCGTGTGGTTGTGTTTATGCGTGGTTGTGTATGTGCATGTGTAGTATGTGTCATCCAGTCTGAGCCTATCCCAGCTGACACTGGGGGTGAGACGGTGTAGCCTGGGATGTCACCAGTTCATCACAGAGGGTGTTGATATTTCCTGACCTCTACATGACCCCGGCTGTAATCTGATGAATAAATGCTGGATGCGGCGTGACAGTCTGGTTTCTGATCGCGGCGCCATCAGCTGCTCTGACCCTCCTCCAAAGCACTTTGTTCTTATCAGAGTGGTATTTAAATATTCATCCAGAGTTTATTAGACCAACTTGTGTCAGTTGGCTAATTCATCTGAAAGAATGAATTTCAGAGCTCATTATCTCTGCCGTTCATTTCTCAGGTCTCCTCATGCCCACTTAACCATTCCTTTATCAGCGCTCCCCCAAACAATGATTATTCACATCTAGGCCCTTCTCATTCCTCACAGCCCAATGTCTACTGTTCAGTTCTGGAGGATGCAGCCAAAACATTAGGATCTGTGTGTGTGTGTGTGGGTGTGTGTGTGAGCGAGTGTGTGTGTGTGTATGTGAGCGAGTGTGTGTGCTAATTACCCCGACACCACACTGAATGTCTGAGTGAGGAGTAATCTGAATACTGAATACTGTGTGTGCGTGTGAGTGAGTGTGTGTTTGTGTTAGTGTGAGTGAGTGTGCGTTTATACGTGTGTGTGTGAGTGAGTGTGCGTTTATACGTGTGTGTGTGAGTGAGTGTGTGTGTTAGTGTGAGTGTGTGTGTGTGAGTGAGTGTGTGTGTTAGTGTGAGTGTGTGTGTGAGTGAGTGTGTGTTTGTGTGTTCTAACACATGAGTGTGAATGTGTTAGTGAGTGTTTTTGTTAGTGTGTGTGTGAGTGAGTGTCTGTGACTGTGTGTGTGTGAGTGAGTGTGTGTCTTAGTGTGTGTGTTAGTGTCTGTGTGTGTGTGTGTATGTTCGAGTGAGTGTGTGTGGTAGTGTGTGTGTTTGTGAGAGTGTGTGTGTGTGAGTGAGTGTGTATGTGTGAGTGAGTGTGTGTGTTAGAGTGAGTGTGTGTGTGTGAGTGAGTGTGTTTTTGTGTGAGTGTGTGTGTCTGTGAGTGTGTGTGTCTGTGAGTGTGTGTGTGTCTGTGAGTGTGTCTGTGAGTGTGTCTGTGAGTCTGTGTGTGTCTAAGTGTGTGTGTGTCTGAGTGTGTGTGTGTCTGAGTGTGTGTGTGTCTGAGTGTGTGTGTGTCTGAGTGTGTGTGTGTCTGAGTGTGTGTGTGTCTGAGTGTGTGTGTGTGTGTCTGAGTTTGTGTGTGTCTGAGTTTGTCTGTGAGTCTGTGTGTGTGTGAGTGAGTGTGTGAGTGTGAATGTGTGTGTGTGAGTGAGTGTGTGAATGTGTGTGTGTGAGTGAGTGTGTGAATGTGTGTGTGTGAGTGAGTGTGTGAATGTGTGTGTGTGAGTGAGTGTGTGAATGTGTTTGTGTGAGTGAGTGTGTGTGTCTGTGAGTGTGTGTGTTTGTGTGAGTGAGTGTGTGTGTCTGTGAGTGTGTGTGTTTGTGTTAGTGTGTGTGTTTGTGTGAGTGTGTGTGTGAATTCGTGTTTGTGGTAGTGTTTGTTTGTGTGTGTGTATACGTGTGTGTGTGTGTTTGTCTTAGTGCGTGTATGTGTTTGTGTGTATGAGTGTGTGTGGATGGTAAAATCAAACTTAAATCTACACCACATAAAGCAGAGTCACACAATATTGTCAAATGTAGGAGCCCCCCTCTGCATCTGTACTTGACCCCTGAGATGATGGTTATAATGGGGGTCATGATGGGCAAATAAAGGAAAGAAAAATAATTATGATTCTATATAAAATAATATGGCAATATACCTGTGACAGGTAAATTCAATATGTAATTATCTCATCACGCTGCCACCTGTCAGTGGGTGGAAGATATTACCTGGTTACCATGGTTACCTGTCAGTGGGTGGGGTTATTATCATGTTACCATGGTTACCTGTCAGTGGGTGGGGTTATTATCATGTTACCATGGTTACCTGTCAGTGGCTGGGGTTATTATCGTGTTACCATGGTTACCTGTCAGTGGATGGGGTTATTATCGTGTTACCATGGTTACCTGTCAGTGGATGGGGTTATTATCGTGTTACCATGGTTACCTGTCAGTGGGTGGGGTTATTATCGTGTTACCATGGTTACCTGTCAGTGGGTGGGGTTATTATCATGCTACCATGGTTACCTTTCAGTGGATGGGATATATTACCTGGTTACCATGGTTACCTGTCAGTGGGTGGGGTTATTATCATGTTACCATGGTTACCTGTCAGTGGATGGGGTTATTATCGTGTTACCATGGTTACCTGTCAGTGGGTGGGGTTATTATCATGTTACCATGGTTACCTGTCAGTGGGTGGGGTTATTATCATGTTACCATGGTTACCTGTCAGTGGGTGGGGTTATTATCGTGTTACCATGGTTACCTGTCAGTGGGTGGGGTTATTATCATGTTACCATGGTTACCTGTCAGTGGATGGGGTTATTATCGTGTTACCATGGTTACCTGTCAGTGGGTGGGGTTATTATCATGTTACCATGGT